>JAKEYF010000181.1:0-120482 GCA_021527775.1 Lactarius sanguifluus | reverse complement strand
GAGACAATTTGGCATCGTAAGAAAAAAACCTGGTATGAAACACCCTCTTATTCGCTGACGTAGGACTTGACTCTTTCATAAAACCTCTGCTTCCGTGTCGACAATGGTTAAGGGGTGACCAGAGAGCTGGCGCGCTGCGAGGAACTTCTGAAGGGCTGACATGGCTGGTCTTCTAAGTATATCAAATTGAGGACTGGCAACACCTCGGCGACCATCTCCCCGGTGAGGCTTTCCAGTACGAGTGCAAGGGGCCCTGCGAATTTCCGACCTACATGTAGCGTCCGTGCAGCGGAGAACTGGCGAAGGAGGTATAGCCATTCGTCGTTACCTGCTTTGGTCCGGAAGTAGGAGAGCTTGAAATGAATCAAACGAGAGAGCATAGTGGAAGGTTGGCTGAACACCTGGGTGATGTGCGAAAGTTGTCGTTCGATCCCTCGGCAATAGATCGAAGCGCCAACATGATTCCAATTGCATGGCTATTTGGACGGTTTTTAGGACAGGGATACATGTCGAAGGAGACCGATTCGTGTGAAAAGAATACATGGGCCTGTCTGATTGGGGTCAAATTGGGATCTTCTGAGTGATCGATGAACTTGAAGAGTTGCGCAACTTGAAAGTCAAGAAGCTGATCTGAGTACTCAATGTGGAACCGGTCAAGTTTAGGGCAGTCCAGTCGGGCCACCAAGTCGTCCAGATACTCGCTGGTGCCATGGAATTCAAAGAAGTCGAGAGATGGGACCAGAGTCCGTGTTGCAGGAGGCGAGCGTGTTCGATCGGAGAGGGATGTACCCAATCGGAATCCAATGAAAAGGTGTTTGAGCCTGGGTAACGCGGCCAGACTTGCAGCCATCGTCTCCGGGGAAATGTACGCATCCTGGGTAATATCATCGAGAGAGAGTTTGACAAGGTCACCGGCCGACGAAAGGAGTGTGGGTAATGATGGAAAGAAAACGCCTTCCAGGTCCAGGTGCTGTAGACACGGGGCGGATCCACCAAGAATCCACTGGGAAGGGTTGGCGCTTCATATTCCCAATGAAGGCTAAGATGTGTCAGTGCCGGAAATGGCACTTGCATCACCGCGGCAACCTCTCCTAACTGGGAGCCCTTTAGGCAAAGGTCAACACGGCTTACACGATCGGGATGCTCGAGTGCGGCAAAGAGACGATCTTTGTCTCTACGCGTAAAACGATCGGTGCTGTCATAGTGAATGGCGATGGGAAGGGGTGGCCAGAAACCTAGGTGCGTCCTCACAGGAGTTCTACGTTTGCAAAGAAGTTGAACATCAAGACGGCGTGGTGAACCAAATACGAGCTGTCGCCATCTTTGGCAAACATGCACCAGCCGATGCCAGTCCCATGCAACGGTAATGGTGAACCAACCGGCATCATGACCCTTTCGACACTCGTCGAATATTTCCAGCAAGACTGTGTCCGGGAGCGTGTTGATGTAACCCTTGCCTGTGCGATACAAGTTAGCACCCGTCGCGGTAGCTAAGCGAGTCCTCGAAGACGTACCTTGAGCCTGTGCTTCCTCTAGTTTTTCGCAGAGAGTTCGGGTAATATTTTCGACCTCCTGGTCACTGTGAGGGTCATCCGACTCGGAAGTGGTACTGGCGAACGAATCATTTGGCGGGGAGGGGGGACCAGAGCTGATTGAGATAGATCACACAGCCAACTAATCTGAGAATATGGTGACACGGGACACACCTTGGATTACCGATTGACGAACCTGATTCGAGAAAATTTAGTGAAGATACTGAATGATCGCTAATTGAAGAGTAGCTACTACAAACACACAATCAATTATCCAAAATGCAAACAAAGGTCATGCACACACCTGCGAGAACTCATTGGTGAACGTTGTGGATGAGGGAACTGCCCTCGTAATGAATACTATCGCTTCACCGGTGTTGCAAATTTTGAGGTAAATCGCGAATAGCAAGTGATCGGCTACACCTTTATTAAAATAGATTTTTGGAATGGGTACGATAATTGCTCACCTATATGACCCTGGTTCCAATGTGAGGAACAAGTGGGACAGAAATGAGTCGGAGGAAAGCCGGAGAGGACCACCCCAAAATACGGGAGTTGCAAACGATTGGTCACTCTTTTGTCACGAAAGGTGGCACAGCCGATTCGTTCTCCGCTTCGGCAAACATCGTGGCGAGGCGAGACAAGGGGACGTGGGGATGCAGGACTTCGACGCAATGCTGATTAAAGGTGAACTACGTATGCTAGTGGACATGTAACTAAAAATGAACTAATGTTTATCGAGTTGAAATGTATTCAAAGGGCCGAAATTATGTGGTGGTAGCATTGGGGCAAACGGCAGATGCCAGGGTGGAGAAAGCATCGACGAAGTCATTGGACCTGTGGGTATCATGGTGGGTGGCACCGGGGAACTGTCTGAGGGCGTTGGTGGAGGGGGGTCTTGAGAGGGGTGATTCTCGGTGTACGGAGCTGAGTCCGTGTGAGCTCGAAGGCGGAGGGGATCCCGCAGGGGGTACAGACTCGGAGGGGCCGAGTCCGGAGCGTTCGCGTTGGCGAGAGCCGGTGCGAGAGCGAACGGCCAAGAACGGGAGCGAACGAGGCGAGAGCGGGGACGAGACGGGAGCGGGAGCGGAAACGAGCGACTGGCGGCAGCGACGATGAGATGCGATGACCCCGCGGTAGGGCCTGACTTCCGGGACGAACACACAGCGAGATTGAGAAAACTAAGATGATATTTCCGAGTCCAGAGCACTGGTTTAAATACAAATGAGAACAGTAGCTACTCCAGACAAGTAGGTAGGAAGAGGGACAGTGAGAGGTGGCATAGGGGGAAGAAACGGTGGAACGCGGTGACGATCAAGAATCAAGATGAAACGGTAACGAGGCAGTAAGGTGTGGCGAAATGATACAAGGAGCCGCGTGGCCGAGGTGATCGACAAGGGCGAAGCGTCTTGACAGCTTCAAAGGGATGGCGATGTGCTGGGGACAGGACGGTGATGCCAGTGAACAAAGGCGGCTCGGGGTGCGGGGACTCGCCGCCTGACTACGAGGGGCCGGGGACCCACTTGCAAGGCAAATACGGGTGGCGGCGGACCATGAGCGATGTTGAACGATTAACGAGTGGCGGGCAATGGAGAGAGCGAGTGATGATTGATGGTGATGGGAGGTGCGACGGTGTGAGAAGGCGAATCCAAGGGCGAATCCGCAATGGCAGTGAGTCACGCGATGACTGACCGAGACCGAAAGGACTAAAAAGACATGATTTCGGGCCCAGAGCCCGTGCTAACCTTGGTCCAAGTCGTCAATGTAATCTGGAAAATCCCCTCAAACCGGTGTTGCGACACGTTCTGCAGGTGGAGTGGCAGAGATCGTGGAAAGAGAGCGGACTCCCAATTTTGGTGCAGTCAAGCGACGAGATGTCACGCGAACTCACACAAACCCACTGATCTGCTTGTATCTTCATTGTGGGTACACTGGGTGACACGAAATTTCAGAGGGTTGTTGAATAATATATTTACATCATCTACTGAAGTTTCTGAACGATGGGGTGCAATATTAGGTTCAGCCGAGATGACTTTTCTCAGTGTTCTCACTTTTCTGCACAATGTTCGTGAAATCGCAAGGCAAAGATGTACAATTTTCCACTTTTCTTGTGTGATTCGTCAAATATTAGTACCTACCTATCATATCACGGAAGGATCAATAATGAAGGTTTTCCGATCTCTTAAAAAAGTGTGTTTTGCAACTCTCCTCCATTTTGCATACCAGGTCAGGTGATAGTAAGGTAACGACGGCCAAAGAGGCCCAAATCTAGCCAAACAAGCGCCAAAGAGACACCTGGCATGCACTTATCAAAGACTTGATTCATGCACCAAAAGTGGGGCGGGGTCGGTCGACTTTGGTACAGTATGGAACTTAAGGGGTACTGCGATATGTGCTGAGCCAGTGTGCGATGTAAGGACCATGGTCCTTCTGGGCTCGGAACGATACCTGTGCTAACAGTGCTATACCTCCAGGTCCGACCCATGGACGCTAGCGCATTCGTGGGGTAGCTCGCGCTTTCTCTCTACAACTGTTCATTGGTCAACGACCCCAACGCCACTTCTCACAAACCGTTTTGCTGAGCCTGGACACTGCCGCCCACGTACGATATGAAGGGACTACTTGTATGGTGCCCTCTCTTATCTGACTCAAATTCCCCTATTTCTCAACTATTGTATTGGTTGTTGGGTTCAGTCTGTGTTTCGCAGTGCTAAAAAAAATAGTATTCCATTGTTCTCTTCTGCTGCCACGACTGCCCTGTCTTACCTCCGCGACCCCACCCGAGGATTCAGAAGCTCATCACGGATTAGGCTACTACTATGAAGTTCAGGCAAAGTGCAACTACAACCTTGGAACGGGATTCCTTGAGAATGGCAAGCCTTGAATCGACGATCCCTTCACCATGCTCGCTGATTTCCGTTTGCCCAATATCTCTCCATACCCCAAACCGTCTAGGCCACGGAGGCCCATGATCGTATCTACCCTACTTGCCTTGCTTCCCTTGTTGCTTCCACCAACATCTTTGTCTCTTGATACATTTTTGCGGTATAAACCTCGTACTGTCTAAAGGTGAAAGGGGGCATGATGAGCATTTTCTTATTTTATTTAAGTGGCTTCAGATACGTCATGCTGTACTATTGAACGTGGCAGAACTTCACCTTTCTCGACTTAGATCTCAGTCCGTATGTATACTACAGAAAAATCTCCCCGATAACCTGAGAGCAGTCGATGAATAGATAATAGCTTGGATAATAGACAGAAGATGACCGTTCTATAGCCATTGCACTACCACTGCCACTACCACTGCCAGTGGCAATAAGTGCTCGCCAACAAAATTTGCTAGCGGCCTGCCTGGATATCCAAACCCGGATCTCTCCTCTAGTAGTAGGCGCGGCCCTTAGCCTGAGTGATCACGCACCCTCGACCACACTTGCTCCGGATAGCCCACGTAGTATTATTGGTCAAACTCCACCAAGCTTCAGAGCTTCAGCCTTCACCCCTGCCCAATCCTGTCAGTCAATGGTCATGTCCACAGCCTAAAGCGAGCCTCGGACCTGAGTCGGTCGCAATCGCTTTTACCTCGGCCCGCAGATCTAGGGTCCTGTTCTCGCTTAGGTTTTCGCGCAAAATGCATCATAAAAAGGCTCTCACACTGCTCCAAAACCATGTCTGCACTTTGGGCTTCAGGCCTTCTTATCCTGACAAACTCATTGTGTCGCAGACACCATCTTGCCGACCTGCCGTAATCATGCACTACTATCATTGTATATCTGTGCTCTCCGTCCTCGCCACTGGTCTCCTCGGCGGTCTTGCGAAGCCCCTCTCTCCATCTTGGGACGACATGCACGTCAAGCACTCCTGGAACGCCGTCCCGAGGAACTGGGAGAGCCTAGGTCATCCGCCATCTGGCACCACAATCGACCTTTACATTGCTCTCAAGCCCCAGCGTGAGAACGCCGTGGTCGACGCGCTCTACGAGGTCAGTGAACCCGGGCATCCAAGGTACCTCCATCATCACTCCGCTAACGCATGTTCTCACGAGTGCCACCGCACCGGTGTCTATAGATATCGTGCGTACCTGACTAAGGAGCAGGTGGCCGAACTCGTCGCACCGCGTCCCGAGACCCTCGAGCTCGTGAATTCCTGGCTCGAACACCACGGCATATCCTCTTCGTCCATTTCCATGACGCACGGCGGCAATACACTGATGCTCAAAGGCGTGTCCGTGACCCAAGCCAACACTCTCCTCGGCGCATCATACCAGCTCTACAGGCACATCGAGAGGGGCGAGACCATTGTCCGTACAGTCGGTTATTCGCTTCCCGTGGCACTGCACTGGCACGTGTTGACTGTGGCGCCCACGACTACCTTTGTGTCCCCGCAGTCGCAATGGCAGACACCGCGGAATCGCTCTGACAGAGCAGTGAAGTCGACATCGGGAGGGCCTGCAACGATGCTATCGAGCCGTGCAAAAGTCAATTCCGTCACGCCGTCGTTCGTGCGCTGGCTGTACGACACGGATACCTACACACCCAGTACTCGGGGCGAGAATGTGCTCGGGATCGTGGGATTCTTAGGGGATTACCCGAGTCAGGGGGACTTGACGGCGTTCATGCAGAAATACCGCTCCGAAGCAGATGATGCGACGTTCACTGTCGTAAATGTCAATGGCGGGGGTTACGACCCGACCCACCCAAACGAAGAGGCAAACATGGACATCCAATACGCTGAGGCCATGGCGTATCCAACCCCTCACATCTTCTACAGCACCGGCAAAGGTCCGTCCGGCACGGATAACTATTTCGTGTCCTGGCTGGAATACATCCTCGACCAGGAGAACATCCCCCAGACCATCAGCATATCGTACAACAATGAAGAACGTTCCGTCTCGAGGGAATATGCAATCTATGTGTGCGAACAGTTCGCGAAGCTCGGTGTACGTGGCGTCAGCGTCCTCGTATCGAGTGGTAACGACGGCATCGGCAAAGGGACCTGCATGAGAGGACGACGGCACCGTCCGGTTCATTCCCAGATTTCCCGGAACCTGTACGTGTGGCGATTTTTCTCAGATTGGACGTAGTACACGCGTGCGGGTCCAGGAAGCTCACCGCATCGCCACGCTTTTGCAGGTCCCTATGTCACCGTTGTCGGCGGAACGACAGATTACGAGCCGGAGGTCGCAGCGGATTTCTCCGGCGGCGGCTTCTCGGACTATTTTAAGCGCCCGTCGTACCAGGAGGAGGCCGTGTCCACCTTCCTCCAGGACCTCGGGAACCAGTATCAAGACCTTTACAAGTGTGTTCGCCCCTGTTACCTGATCTAAACCATTTATAATTTGTACTTGGTGCAGCGCTTCTGGCCGCGGCATCCCCGACATCGCCGCGCAGGCCATCGGACTCCCGATCTTTTTCAACGGCAACGAGCAAAAGGAGAGCGGGTACAAGTTTGGCGACACCCGTGCGTCTCTCTCCCCCTTCTTCCCATTTGGGACGTCCGTCCTTGAGCACCCAGCTGATTGCCAATCCACAGGTTGTGGCAGGCATAATCTCGCTGCTTAATGACTGGCTGATTTTGACAGACCGGAAACCTCTCGGCTTCCTCAACCCCAGGCTGTACGAAAGGGGCTTCCGGGGTCTCGTCGACATCACAGAGGGCTCGAATCCGGGCTGCGGCATGGATGGATTCTCGGCCATCGTTGGATGGGACCCTGTGCGTTCCACCAGACTTGATATTTCTTCACTTCCGACGTTGGATAACCCTGGGCTACGCAGGTCACGGGTCTCGGAACGCCTGACTTCCACAACATGCTGGAATAGTTATTTTTGAGATAGTAGAGTTTACGGTTCCGAACCCAACCAGCCAATTACTTGGGGAGATAGCACCATACATGTACACATGCCCACTCATCCCTCTCCCGATGTGACTTCTGGGGACCCTGAGTGGGGAAATTGTGTATTGAAATCTAGACTTACACCCATGAGGTGACTCAGTGACATCAGTATGTCCATATAGGTGGCACAGTACGATTTTTTATTTTTTCGAATCTATTTGAGTGCGCCTTGGGTTGGCCTATGTGGCGCTATGACAACCATGGATGCTTCCCGTCCCAATCGCGACTGTACGGTATTTCGTCGCAAGGTGCACTCTAATTTGGGAGTAACTTGCCCACCCTTAGGACGTCGACTATCAAGGTGTGGACTATTCATGCATGACCTAGCCTCCCTTGTTGCCAACGCGATTAATTTCCAGAAATTGCAAAGAAAGGGTTGGGGACCAGGAGGGCGGCGCAACAGCACAAGGTGTGAGATGTACTGCCCACTCTTGAAAGATAAACACATGGGGGTTATACAAGTGTGTGCGCTACCGCGGAAGTTGCAGACAGTGTTGACTAAATGACAGCTCAGGCTCCCACGTTCACTTCTGGAGCACCCTCTCACCCGCCCGCACCGCAACTGTTCACCCTGACGCCCACATGAGTACCGCGAAACCTAACGATACTCCAGTCACCGTTATTGACAACTTATTATTGGCTGTTGACAGCTATTCCACTACAAGCACCCCTTCAAGTTCACGCCGACGCATCCATTCCCTTGCGTCCGCCTCATGGATTGTGTGATGGTGCCGCATTGGTGCGACTGCATCTTCGTCAACACGCACACTGAGCACCGAACTGCTTGCAAATGGGGTCGCGCAGCCGGAAGAGTGGAGCGTCGAGGATGAGCCTGAGCAGTAGCCAGACGACGTCGCTCGGCGTGGTGCGACAGTCGGATCCGTGTGCTAGCCTCTACAATGCCTCAGGCATAGTCCCGCACCCTCGATTCTGAACTCGGATAACGTGGGCCAGAGCCAGCGAAGCTGTTGGGTGACTCAAGGAACTCAGGCGTTGTACTGGGAAGGCGTCCACAACAAGAGTCCTCACTGCGGTGGTGATTGCGCCGCCCGAGGGAGACAGTAAACTTTGTTTGCGGCACGAGCTTGATGAGGTCGACTCGAAAACTCGGGTAGGCAGATAAAGGTGAGCGGGTGAACTTGAAGAACCGAATGACAATGACTTTCCGGAACGGTCTAATGCGACGCACCGCAATTGCACTGGTGACAGGTACCTCATTCTACCCTGGTTTTTCCAAATTATCACGGCCACGAAACTGGAGGATTTGCACAGAATGCGCTGTTCTAGGAAGCCATGCCAGTGCGACATATGATTGGCCCTATCTGAACCCTCCGAGTAGAAGGCAAGAGCGAGGCTCTCTCAGTCGTTAAAGAGAATTGAGAGCAGCAAGGACTACAGTAAGGATCGTTGTAAGGCCAGCCTTCGGCTGAGCCCGAAACTGTTCATTTTTGTATCTTCGATCTTTCTCTGTATTCTTTTATCTCAGCCCATCGATTATGCACCTTTCCTTATATAACCCTCTGTATATAATACTTTCACTTTCTCTGCTGAATACTTTATACAGATAGCGCCTGGTCGCCTCTTGTCCCCCTCTCTTATGTGATTGCCCCGGAAGTCAGGCCCAAACGAAGGACAACTCTCACTTTCTCTTTCCCATTCTTTGGAGGTACTAGTAAGCCTTCTCCACCTGCGAACTCACTTGGACCCCTCAGCCGCGACTGTGTACCAGAGAATGATCGAGACATTGCCGTATTTCTAGCCTAAGATGCCGAGAGAATTGATCGCTACAAAAGCCAGGTATTGGTGAAGCTGTTCTGATAGGTCTCGGGGGATCGAAGCAAGAGGGTGTCCGTCTAGCACCTTTGTGCCGCTTGTCGTTTCGAGGCCAAAGCGCGGCCTACTAGTAGCAGGCCTATATCAGGCCTCAGAGTTTATCAGGAACCAGGAGCTTCATACCGTCCATGACTGGCATGACCGTGGATCTGAACATGAAAGGCAACTGAACTTAGACTGCCACGTCGTGATGCCGGCTTCTCCGAGTCCCGCCCCGTCTATGAAAATACATTCGAGTTCTTTTGGCCGACGCCGCGCGACGTGACAGGAACTTCTCTCAACTTCTCTTGTCGAGTTCTAGGATTGTCGATCGGCCGGGCCCCCCTGGCGTATTCTTGCGATTATCGATCGATAAGACGAACATCCATGCAGAATATTCACGAGGCGTCGAAGTGACAGCAAAGTGACTCACCTTGCATGGATAAAGCAAAGGCTATCTGAGACCCCAATTCCCTCTGATCTGATCAGATGGCGGAAGCTCTGCTCTGCTCTAAACGTCGGACCACCAAGTGGGTACAACCCGTACCGTTCTTAGACTTTAGCACCTGGCTGGCTGGGTCGCCTCGCGAAGGCACAGGCCAGTGCGATAGAGAGAGGTTTGCCCTGGACGCGATCACCCACTATCGACTGTTGTCGCCTCAGGCTGGGAGTCGGACGAGTCTGGAAAGGCCGAGCTCACACCAACCATGACATGTGCAGGCCGAATGCGGCGACTGCTTTTGATAGTACAGTATGGAACTTAAGGGGTACTGCACTGCGATATATGCCAGTGTGCGATGTAAGGACCATGGTCCTTCTGGACACGGAACGATATATTACTTGTCACAGTACTATTCGACTAGCCTACTAAGTCGATTATGAATTTGAACATCTCATTCATGCTTTTACTTTACCTGTGCGTTAACGATCCACGTCCGCGTCTCCCAAGATGTCTCCATCTCCGTCTGCGTTTGTCTCGTCGTGTTTCCTATTCTCATCTCTCTTACTCTATCTACGCTTCCCCTCGAGGGGTCGAGGTCTATTACTCGCTACAGCGAGTAATTGACGAAGCGTGGGGTCCTCCTGCCACCCGCTCAGCCGGATCTTCATCAACTCGTCCCAAACGACCGTGGGGCTGCCCCGGCTACGGTGGAGGAAGAGCTGGATATGGTGCAACCAGCTTTTGATGAGGCGGAACTGCGCCGCGTCCGGCGTCGCAATTGATGTCACCTCCCCCGAGCGCCGGGTTCATCCCCGGAGAAAGCGAATTGGCCCCGTACGCGGGCGGCAGCGTGGACACCGTCACGGGCGAAGAGTCCGAGCTCAGGCTGCCCGTTGAGAAGGGCGATGGCGAGAAGGGGGATGACGTAGAAGTTGTCGGCGGCGCGAAAGGCGAGGAGTTGTGTAGCGCTTGCGCGTACGGTGGCGAGGTCGGTGATGCCGGGGATGTTTCGCGCTTCCGGAAAGGTGGGAGGCCCTCCTGGAACGCTAGTAGTAGCAGTTGTGTGAGCCAGTAAAATGGAAGGGGGTCGGACATGAGCCCGGTCTTCTGTTCCGCTGCGGTCCCGCCGGGTGGGATAGCGTTCGGAGATGCGTTGGGGATCTTGAGCCACATTCGCAACCAGCGGTGGAGCGCGAGGAGCATGGCATGTATGTGCTCGTTGACCTGCTCTTCCCCATTAACAGTTGGACTTGCGCCTTGGGAATTGCCTCCCGAGCACAGGCTAAACAGCTCCGCGAGAAGGGTCTGCGTAAGAATAAAGTGCCCGAATGGCGAAACCGCACTGAGTTCCGGGTTCTGGAGAGGCAGATGCGTTCGTAGTTATATATGGCCTTTCTAGTCCAACAGCGATAAGGGCCCGGGGCATCGGTACACCATATAGCCGTTCCTCAATGCTTCCATAAGGAGACGAGTTGAGAAGTAGCTGTGCCCACTCGTGGGCAGTCTTGGCCGTCCATAATTCTTCCTCGCACAACACATTGTGAATTCTGCAGGTGAGAACGACGGCGCTAAAGAGAAGTATATGCGGTGTGCTTGGTCATGGCAGTATCCCAAGCAAACCACGCTGTGGACAGATTGAGTATGGCAGGTCATAGGTAGCCTTCAACAAAACAATCACCGCTTTAGGGTTTCATCCACAGCCCAGCCGCGCCACATTGCGTCCAATACGGCAGGATCTGTTGCTGGGAACGGTTATGTAGCGGTGCGCTCAATAATGCGGTTTTGCCGAATCATCTTGACATCGATAAGCCTCCTTAGTAAATCCTCTGAAATCCGTCTTGCCAGGACGAGCATCCCATGGTAGATATTTGATGACGCTCTCTGCTGTGGATCTTGGTGAAACAACCCAATCGTTTGCAACAAGATCAACGTCACTATAGCGTGGATCTGGTGCTTGGGGTCTGATGACGATTTGGTCTAGAGAGGGGTGAGATTCTCTTTGAAGTTAGAAGACGTTTCTTACGAGGTCACGAATGATAAGCTCGCGCGATGTGTCAAGTGTCTTTTCTACAAACGCCTGCGCAACGGGGCGTCTTGACGAACAAGGCTCCGCATGCTTGCATCGCGCGCAGCATCGTGGGAGACTTGAGATCAAACCGCAGCGTTGGTGTGTGGATAATAGGGACTTGGGGGAGGAAAGCGGTCAAGAAAATATAAACTACAGGATACGTTTACTTAGTGGGAAACTTGCGAACGATCGTTGATTATGACTCACGATATTGCTGCAACTCCTCTGTTGTCGGTTCGGCAGGGCCATCCTCCATCGGACGCAGCGGCAGGAGGAACCTCACCACGTCCTGGTGAGTATATAATGGAGTCTGGGATAGATCATCTGTCAGATATGACGAATTCACCGAGTGGGGTTCAGGCACAGGTGCCGAGGGAGGTGCAGACAGAGGTGAGGGACCGGTACGGTCGCTGGTGGGGGTTCATGCGGCGTCACTAGCGGCGCTTAGGTATTGTCGTAGTAAGTATTTGACATCAAGTGCGACATCACGCCGCTATCCAAATTCATGTCGCGCGATGGCGCCATCCGAAAGTGGCTGTGTAGAATTAGACTGGTAGAAACCATTAATGAGGATTTTAAGGTCAGGGGCATGAAGGAGGGGAGCTGCCCCGTGGTCGTTCTGATGCGATGTTTCTTCCCCCACCGAAAAAATATCTCGAAAAAAAGGTTCGAACATTGTAGGCGAGAAACCATGCAAAGCCCTTGAGTGACCAGCGACTTCAGAGGCGCCGAAACCAGAAAACGCGTAGCTTGGCGCCGGGGGGATGGATGAGATGGTGATATTCGAGTCGACGTCGATTGTAGGAAGCGACATCGCACTTTGTGGAATCCGTGCGGGTGCGCCAGCCATGCCAGATTGACCTCACTAAGAGGCCGGGAAAATGCATTGGTGGTTTCTTCGATCAACGAAAGCTCAGGAAAAGTAGTCGCAAAGTCTGCTGGTGCGCTTCGCCAAGTAAGGAAGGGCCAAACCCTGCAGAAGCGTCGATGCTGACAATAGGTCCTGAAAAGCCCGCGCCAGGAAACTGTTGGAAGCTTGACGAGCCAAGAGTACTCTCCCCCTGTCCATCTTCGGTTACGTATAAGCAATCACGTCCATGCGCCCGACATTTCGAACAGGGCTGACGTATATCGCACTTGAATTTGAGGCTAGTACATGCCAGACAGGAACGTTTCCGAGACCTATTTATTGGGTGGCTGCCAAGGGAAAGTATAAGACACAAACCCAACAAAGTTGTGAGGAAGAAAAAATGGCCGAGGCCGCAGAAGAAGAAAGCGCTCAGGCTCGGGGACGAACAGCTGCGGGTATCACGGGCGGCGCAAAAGGGGCAAAGGCGAAGCTGGTGGCAGGAGTGTTCATTATAGTGATAAGCGGCCCCGGCGCTTAAGAGGTCCATGTGTAAGGTGTCAACCTACAAGCAAGGAGTATATGCAGTAATGCAAATCGTCCGTGCATCACCACTGCAGCGAGAACGAACCCGTGGTGCTCAAGCAAGAGTGGGGAGGTAGGAATGAAGACTCACGATTCTCCGCAACTTCTCTTGTGCCGTGCGAGAAGATTGCTTCTCGTAAACTGCGCATTGCAGACCTTCATGAAACAATTAGATTTCTTGAAGACTCGTGGGGCCACAAAACCCTGACCCCACAACGATGAAGACGTTCATCGGTATCTGATCGAGCAGACAAGTGAGCATCAGCGAAATGAACCAAGAGAACAGTAGACGGGACGAAAGGCTCACTATTTCTGAGGTGACGATTCAGGTGGGTAGTGCGGGTGAATTTTGCAGGGCAGAATGGGCAAAGCTTGGTCTGGGAGAGCTGGGGGATGTTTCCCCTATGGGAACGCATACGAGAGTGCCGTCCCTCTTGTACTCTACAGTCATCGGGGAAAGCGGAGACATCGCAGATTTCTGGTCAGAGACCACTGCAGGTGGCATTGTCTGTTAGCGAAAGGTGTGTCGTCAATGTCAGGGAGAAAGAAGAGACAAGTCTCAGCGTAAGGACGCCCAAGTTTACCACCCACTCCCCATCGTGGTCGGAGCTGGGCTCAAGTCTCTGCACGCCAATTGTCCCAAGGAATGGTCAGTGTCACAGACTCTGAGTCAACGGTCTGTGAAACGGCCATTCTTGGGCCTCTGCTCAGAACCTGGTCCGAGTCGAGTCACCTGAAGAGGAACGGATGGGCGAACGAGAGGGACAACGTACTAGACCAAGCCATGAAGGAGCTACCCCAAACCTAGTACGCGACGGTGGTGTAATGCTGGACATAGATTAAATGACCGCATTCTTACTAGTAACTTCCTATAAAATGGCGAAAGTGGGAGGACTAGTGATTTGCCGGCCCGGCTTGGCCTAGCCGTGGCTTTGGCCCGTCTGTCCACGGCCCAGGCTTTCAAAAACTCAAGCCAAGGCTGACCCCCTGGCTTTCAACGGCTTAGGCTGGCCTCGGCTTTAGGGCCGTGGCTTCATAGATTCAGATAGTATATTTAAGACAAACAGGTGCTAGGGAAAGTAGTAGGGAACACGTCTAAGATCTGCAGGTTTTTGGGGGTGTGAGCTGTTGCAAGGTGTCGCGCAGGCCCCCGCATGGCATGAGCCATCGTATGAAGGTCCGCGGCGATTGCGGACGCGCTGTCGTCGAAGAAATAAAGCCGCGCGCGAGTGCAGCAAGGTCTGGAATGAAAGTGGAGTCAGTTGGTTGCAAGTGGTCGAAAACAGTCGGGCACGCGTGCGCACAATGTGAAACTTCATTATTGTGGCCAACTGGATCGGGAACGCGTTGTCGTCGAAGAGATAAAGCCGCGCGCGAGTGCAGCAAGGTCTGGAATGAAAATGGAGTCAGTTGGTTGCAGGTGGTCAAAAACAGTCGGGCACGCGTGCGCACAATGTGAAACTTCATAAGTGTGGCCAACTAAATTGAAAACGCGTTGTCGTCGAAGAGATAAAGCCGCGCGCGAGTGCAGCAAGGTCGGGAATGAAAATGGAGTTAGTTGGTCACAGGTGGTCGAAAACGGTCGGGCATGCGTGCGCACAATGTGAAACTTCATAAGTGTGGCCAACTGGGTCGGGAACGCGTCGGGTTCGAGTTTCTAAGGCCGCGCGAAAATGCAGCACGCTGGGGAACACAAGGAATAAGCCACACTGAGCTCAAAAGTCCGGATTTGTGTCAGAGAAATGGGGGGAAATAACCTCACTAATTGAAAGACTGATGATGTGGCAACAACTTGCACTTGACCTTGAGAGGAATTGGCCAAATAGTGGTAGGAACGGGCTCACACGTCGCACTGCAAGTCGCACTGTAACAACTGCGAGAGACATGACCGCACAGAACAGAGCCGAGGCTGTGGGCCGGGCCGCCGTCCTGCCAAATCTGGAGCCAGAGCCGTAGGCCATCAAAAGCTGGGCCGGCGGCATCCGTGGGAACGGCTTTCCACAGCTGGCTTTGGCCGGCATCTGGCTTTGAAGCCGGGCCAGCAAATCACTAGGGAGGACTCGCAGTCGTGTGGGGGTAACTGATATGCGATCACCCAAGCACTGGCGAAGCAACCGATCACAGGACCGCATTGGCTTCAGAGGTAGCTAGAGCACGAGTTAGTACGCACGGAACCAGTCGAGCGGGTCTGTACCCATGGTACGCATTCCGGGATAAAAATGGTTCATAAAAAGAAAAGAAAAAAACCAGTCGAGCGGCATTGGTGCGGGATAACCAACAGCGTTTTGAATGCGCGGGTGATCATACGCTCGTGAATGGTGCTACAGTACTGTAGGTGGTTAACTGAGGCACTTAGACTCGCTTATCCTTGTTCTTCACAGAATCACAGAACCTGCCACGTGCAGACGCTTTGCCTTTGTGGGGAGGAAGAGGTTCCAAACCATCAGATTCAATGCCAGCGCGACGTCGTATATCGGCGATGTAGTTGTTGCACAGCGGATCTTCGTGAGAAATGTGTCCTTCTCAGGGCGGCCTTAGGCCCCTGAACAGGTATTATCGAAAGGTCATCTGACTCATCTGTATCTGACGTTGAGAGCTTACAAGGGTGCTGGTCGCTGAGTCGCAGGGGACGTACGAGCTGGGCAGTTTGCCTGCAGCTCAGGTATACTTGTGGCGGGGCCGAAACGATTGTTCGTTGATCTAGCAAACGGAACTACTTGTCCACTGAGTGTTAAGGGCTGTCGTTGTATGTCATGCCATCGGGGAATGATTGATAGCAACTAAATTGTACGAAGCGATGGGAGGAAGACTCGGAGTCAAGGAGTGTAATGAGAGCGAGGATATCGGAGTCACGTCGAAACCAATCCGGTGCTGTGCATGGAAGACATGGAAGACCAGATGCGTGCCAAGCGCATCCTAATTTACATTGAGTAGACCTTGCTCCATTCTGTTCTTCAGAAAACTATTGCTTGACAGTGAGTGGATTTACGAGGTTCTAGCCGTTTGCCAGGCCGTTGCACATGCATCCCTCCTAAGTTAGCCTGGTCGCGTATGTCAACCCACAGTATTGGAACATACATAATTCAACTAGCTTACGACGCGGGGCTGACCCTATCCGATGTTTGAGACGTTTTAGTCTTCCAGTCAAGCATCTGAAATACACACTTCTCTAGGCAGCCTCGAGTGGTCACATTATTGTCAAACGCCGCCTGACGTTTAATAGAGAGCAATAGTTGTATGAGTAGCATACTAAGATATATAAAATGTATGGAAAGTAGACGGATAACAAATTAGTAGAATCGGTGCGCGGTTGGTGTTGGCTCAGCCTGCGCAATTAATCTCAGGCTGAAGTGGCGTCGCCTCTCTCAGGCTCACGCAACGTGCTTCTTGAAAGCTATGTGCGCGACAGTAAGGTCATTTAATTGCTTCATGAATTCTTCAGTCACCTCCTTAAATTTCTCGTGTCCGTATTCCATACCAATGCGCATATGATCCTTCCAGCGGATTAGTTTCCACAGGTGTGACGTTTCCGCGTCGTTGACACACCTCAACAGAGTTCCATCCAGCGAAGTAAACCCCTATCGAAGGATCCTCATGCACCACCCCATAACTGGACCCGGTGAACCCTTGCGGTTGAAGCGACCGAAGGTGGTGCATTGCACTATGTCCCACTTCATGCGCCTCCTCTATGCGGGCCCCGTGCACCCTGTAGACGTCGACCTCGGTGATGGGTGCCTCGACGCACAGCTGTGGGTCCCCAGACAACGGCGCGTAAAGGTCACGCACAGGAGTGGTCGCCAGGGATTGGCGCCTCTGGACGAACTCCGGGTACAAGGGATCTGCCGCGAAAGCGGTCGCATGCGCGCGCGACTGCCAAACTGCGACCTTGTCATGATTGCATGCGAAGACGAGTCCTGTGGACTCACAAAGGACCCAGTATATGTTGTTGGGCTTCGCCATCGTCGCACCCCAGTACTGCCCTTTCAGGCCCTTCTCTCTGTCAGGAGTTCGTGAAACTGTCTCGAAGGTGTGTCAACACGAAACTTACTGCCAGGCCTGCACGATGTCTCGGAGTTCTTGGAATAGGGAAGGATTCGCCAAGCATTGCTCGGTAGAGACGAACTGGATGACTTCGACGATGGAATCCTCATGTGCCATGAGAGTGAAAAAGGGTGGGATTAGAAGTGAGAGAACTACCTAGCATGCCAAGCGGGCAGGCGGTTTTAGGGGCTGAGGGAAAATGAAAAAGGCAGACAGGCCGCCACCGTACTATACCGTAAGTATACAATTGAGGCCAATGTTAGTCGTTGTTGTGAAATAGACCCGGAAGGCGCCTAGCAAGGGCTAGCAGTAACTTGGAGTTAGCGGGGATCATCGTGACTGCAAGCGGGGTCGACCGTGACATCGTTCACACACGTACGGCGGCCGCTACCCCGGGCCTTTATTGGAGCAGGGGCGGTTAACACGACGTCCTCCTGGAAATATTCGGTTTCTATGGAGACGCCCTCAAGGAATTCTCGGATTGCCTTGGAGATGGCACACGCTAGTAGTTCATGTGAAGTTGGCGACGTATCGTCAAAGACCATCCCCGCACTGTCTCGATTTGCAACTCCTTTGTACAGTCGGAACATCCGTGAGGAAGTACAGTACCTGGGCTGCTGGCTATCAACACTTCCCATCATCATAAGCTACAGATCCCAGTGGAATTCTTTTTCTTTCTTTTTTTTTTTCATCTTCTGCAGAAGATGAGGGTAACATCTTTGCTGCACTCGACCACCCCAGTCCCGTATGCTCGATCGAGCTTGTTGCAGCGCCTGGCCGCAAGCTCGTATGTAAACGAGATTTTTGGAGTACAGTAATGCAGAGACGGTTTCCTGCACTGACAAACCTTCGACTCTCGTCACCGGACCCTGGGGTAGTATCGATCACAAGATCGATCATGTCTCGAAATGACTTGGATGGACAATGGACATCTCGTGACTCTCGTCTACAGAAGATCTCTTTATGCGGAGTTTCGTTCCCGGCATTATCAAACCTTCTTTTGTCTTTCCGGGACCTCGTCGAGCTTCAACTTTTGGAGATACTGATTCTGGCTATGTTTCCCTGGAAGCGGTGGTCGCTGGTGTATCGAGGTTGTCTCGGCTCAGGACGCTTGAAACCGGGTACAGTTCCCTGCGTTCTTGTACTATAACAGGAACACATCCTCCTCTGCCTATTCTATAATTTCTATCTACTCTTTCCACCCTCGCCGAATTCAGATTCAAGGGGAGTTGCGAATACTTGGAAGACCTCGTAGCCAGATTGGACACCCCTTCACTTCATTCAGGAATGCTGCATATCGTTTTTCCGCAAGGTCGTCTTCAATGTTTCATAGCTGTCTCAGTTTATTTGTAGCGCAGAGACACTGCCACTGAGGTTACCCGATAAGGTGCTACTGTAATACTACTCTCCAGTGAGACTGTCTCATTCAGATTTTGTTGGCAGGGACGGTCGACAGGATCTCCGATTGTCGGATCCTTTTCATTAAACTTCCCATACTTTCACCTAAATTGGCAACTTTCATGCGTGTCTCAGATTCGTTTCCTCTCGTCACCTCTCCTCTCCAGCGTCAAACGACTCAGTATTGACTCGCATCCTAAAAACTAGATTGGCTAGATGACGCGGGAGCTGCGGAATGGACTAGCATTTTCGCTTCATTTGTCACTGTCGAGGAGCTTTGTTTATCTGATCCGCTGGGGCAGCATGTCGCTCAGGCTCTTGCCCTACCACGTACCACAGGACAGGCAGAAATACTGCCTGCTCTGCGAAGTGTCGTCTTTGAAGGGCCCCAGGACACCGGAAATCCTCGGGCCACTGCCGGCCCCTGCAGGCGTTCCGATCGCCCCGTAGCCATGCACCCTGGGAGCGACAACCCCCCGTGAGCACACGAGTGATTGACACCCTCTATCCTACCACCATTGCACATCCATACTCTCTATTTACTGTCTGGCCAATTTCGTCACGTACACTCAGTTTGATGCCATGAATGTCCTCTACCCTTACGTCGATCTCAGAGTATGACAACCTTATGTCCTTTCGCATATTGTAGACTAGTGTATCAGGATGACCGCTCGGACGTTGTAATGCAGCCAGACCCTATCATCAACCCCACAGACTCACTACTTTCTGGTCCAACAAAGCCGTCGTCATTCACAAGCATACCATGGACACCTTGCCCGTCTGAGCTGCGATTGTCGACTCTGCGGTGCACGTCTATCACGGGACATTGGCACTGAGACAACGACCCTACCTCATTGCAAAGGGTAACTACCAACTGAATATACTGGACGTTTGGGTGCGTGCATACCATTAGCATTCTGGCAACGACACTGCTGCGATTGGCGACCCGTACCGAGCGGGCACTTCCGGCCTCGTGGGCCTTTACGCTATGACTAGCTGAAGAGTTCCCATCTAGAGTAGAGGCCCATCGCCAATCACCGCCGTCTGGTGGATACCGACCGGATATTGCAGGAAGGCAAATTAAATTATCATTGGCGAGACAAGCGGTAATCTACAGTGAGGTCAATGGGAAACCTGACGGAAGTCGGATAACACTACTAGTAACTTGGACAGCGACAGAAAGGGAACCAAGTATATTGGTGAAAGATAAAGGAGGAACAGATATTTCTGGTGCGCAAATAGTAGAAGGGGAGAAAGGTAGGAAGTTAGCAAGGACAGCGAGCAGTTTCTGGGACGTCTTACGATAGCGAAGATACCTGGAATGTGGGTGACTGGTGAGCGAGATGATGAGAAAATGACGTCGTCCTGTTGCAAGCGACGTAGTGAGCTTGCAGTCTGGTCCAGGAGTGGAAATTATCAAGGAAAAAAACCGTCGAACAAACAACTCATCTCGTCCCAGTTATGTATAAGTACAGTACAACGAAATGATCCACCTGTATCATAGGATGTAGAGGGATCAGGGGACATGGGAGCACACGCGACGAAGTGCGGTATCATGACGATTTACATCGAAAGCATCTTTCGTCTGAGTATGGGCATCTTGTGAGTGCTATAAAGGACGATCAGAACCATTGAAACGGAAAAATACCAGGCGAGGAAGTACGCAACAGGTATAGAACATCCTATTATTCGGTGACGTAAGACTTGACTCTTTCATGAAACTTCGCTTCCGTGTCAACGATGGTTATAGGGTGACCAGAGAGCTGACGCGCGGCGAGGAACCCCTCAATGTCTGACACCGACTGGCCTTCTAAGTATATCAAGTCGAGGACTGGCAACACTTCGACGACCATCTCCCCGGTGATGCTTTCCAGCACACGTGCAAGGCGGCTCGCGAACTCCTGAGTGACATAAAGCGTCCGGGCAGCGGAGAACAGGCGAAGGAGGTGCAGCCATTGGTGATCCGTTGCGCCGGTCCGATATCGGGAGAGCTTGAAATGAACCACACGAGAGAGCATAGTGGAACGTTGGCTGAAGACCTGGATCATCTGCGAAACTTGTCTTTCGATCCCTTGGCAATAGATCAAAGCGTTAACACCATTCCGATCTGGATGGCTTTCAGGAAACGGATACATCCCGAAGGAGATCCACTCGTGAAGAAAGGCTACATCGGCATGCCTGATTAGGGCCAAATGGGAGTCTTCAGAGCGATCGAGGAACTTGAAGAGTTGCGCAACGTGAATCCCAGGGAGCTGATCGAAGTAGCGAATGTTGATATGGTAGAGTTGAGGACCGTCGATTCGGGCCAACAAGTCCTCGAGATACTCGTCGCAACCCTCGAATTCAAAGGTGAGGAGAGAAGGAACCACAGTCCGTGTTGCAGGAGGCGGGTGTATTTGATCAGGACGGGACGCTTCGGATTGGAATTTAATGAGAAGGGATTCGAGCCTGGATAACGCGGCCAGACATGCAACCATCGCCTCCGGCGAAATGTAACCATCTGGGGGAATGTCGTGGAGAGAGAGATTGACAAGGTCAGTGGACGTGAAAAGGAGCGCGGGTAATGCCGGGAAGAGAACGCATTCCAGGTGCAGATATTGTAAACACGGGGCAGATCCACCCAAGAATCCATTGAAAAAAGCAGGCGGTGTCTCGTCTGCCTCGTCTTCCCACTGCAGGGTAAGGCGTGTCAGTGCCGGAAATGGCACTTCCATCTCCGTGGCTACCTCCTCTAATAGAGGGCCCGTTAGGCAGAGGTTGACCTGGCTTACACGGTCGGGGTGCTCGAGTGCAGCAAAGAGACTATCGTGATCGTCAACAGAAAGACGGTCGTATTCATAGTGAATGGCGATAGGAAGGGGTGGCCAGAAATCCAGGTTCGTCCTCACAATAATTCCATGTGTGCAAGGAAGTTGGAGATCAAGACGGCGTGGTGATTCAAATACGAGTTGTCGCCATCGTTGGCAAACGTGGACCAGCCTTTGCCATCCCCATGCAACGGTAAAGGTGGACCAACCGAAATCATGACCCTTTCGACACGAGTCAAATATTTCCAGCAAGACATCGTCCGGGAGTGAGTTGATTGTGACTACGTGTCTGTCACTCTTGCCTGTGCGACACAAGTCAGTACCCGTCACGGTCACTACGCGCGTTCTCAAAAACGTACCTTGAGCCTGTGCTTCCTCTAGTTTCAGTTTCTCGCAGAGAATCTGGGTAATATTTTCGACCTTCAGACCGTTGTGAGGGTCATACGAAGTGGTACCGGCGGACGAATCGTTTGGCAGGGAGGGGGGACCAGAGCTGATTGGAGAGAATGGATGATTAGACAGTCAACTAACTTGAACGTATGATAAATGGAGACACGAGACGCACCTTGGATGATCGATTGACAGAACTGGTTCGGTAAAACTTGGAGGGGATACTGAACGATCGCTAGTTGGAGAGTAGTAGGAGCGATCACTGAATCAGTTATCAAAAAAAAAATGGTATGAACGCCCCCGCACACACCTGTGGGAGCTCATCGGTGAGCTTTGTGGTCGAAGCTACAAGGTAAGTTCAATTGTTTAGATCCGTCTTCATGCATGACAATAAGGCTCACCTACTAACTCGAAAAGGGAAGGCCATTCGTGACCTTATGCACGCACGTTCATGTCTCACGGTCACGGGGCAACCCCATGAGGCGTGCGCACCGACGGCGGGCAGTGGATACTGCATTCGATCTCCGGAGCAGCCCCCGGGCTGACTGGTCAAGGGCATTCTCACCGCTGACTCGGCGCACAAGCTTACTATGCCCGAAAACTGAGGCTGTCGAGCGGAACGTGGTCGCCTTGGTAGTCGCTGTCAACTCTTGCGACCTCATATATCTGATCTCGGTTGTCCTAGAAGTTCCGCAGAAGCGAGTGGGTGTGGACTGTAGGCTGGGCTGGGCCTACGCAGTAGGGATAATGTCTGAGCAGCGCTGACCCATAATCAACATCGTGTAATGATGTCCCTAAGGCGTACGGTCAATCGGAATCGAGGATGAGAGTGATTGCTTGAGTACAGTACATATTAAACGATAATACAAGGACCAATGGTATTCTGGCGAAAGAGAAACATACTTCTGAACCACAGATCAAGAATCTAATAAGGATTTACGAGCAAGCCGATGTGTCGCGTTATGATCAACACCAATCAACCACAGCTCCTTAGTCCACTCGATCTAAGAATCAAACTTACCGCTCTGGTAATGCACGGACACGGGGTGGCCGGAGCGCTCACGCACGGCGGCGAAACCCTCAATAGAGGAGGACGTGGAAGCCAGGGACCCGCCCATGTGAAGCTCGCTCAGCGAAGGCAATATATCTGACTTCCCGGTGACTTGTTCGAAAGCAGAGGCGACAATTGACGCCAATGTACTTGAAACCTCGAGCCTCTTCACGCCCGGGAAAAGGCGTAAAAAGTCCAACCACTGCACGGCATCCGCTTCGCCGGGATCTCGCCATGCGAAGAAGTCGGACGACGCCACGACGTCCAGCCGTTCTGGGCTGGCAAGGGAAGCGGAGAGTTGTCTGGAGATGTGAACCAACGTGGCCATCTGCAGATCCTCCTCTTCATACAAGACTTGCAGTTTGAAATTACCTGACGAGGACGAAGGTGACGAAAGTCGAAAATCGTGGGTGACGACAATTTCGGCTTCTGAAAGCTCGATGGATGTCTGATGGAGCGACCTGAGCGTTTTCGTCCGACCAATGAACTTGGAAAGCTGCGGAATGTTGAACGAGTTCTGTTCAAATAACGTTACAGTGAATCGCTCCAGAGCGGGAGCATCGATCTTGGTAACGAGGTTTTCCAAGTAGTCGACGTCACCTCTGAATTGAAAATCGGTTAGAGCGGGGAGAACAGCATGGCTCCGTGTAGATGAAGCTGTGTTCCTTTGAAGAATGGGAGGGAGGAAGGAGATCTTAAGGTACTCGAGCCGGGTCGTCACGGACAGACCAGTGGCGAAGAACTCGGGTGAGATGTATCCGGAATTTGGGATATCATCGAGTCGAAGAGAAACAAGTTCGTGGGCTGACAGAAGAACCTGCGGTAACATAGGAAAGGCGGTGCTATCTAGATGAATGTCGCGCAGTCTTTGGGCGGCTCCACCTAAAAACGCAGTAGGAAGAATCAACGACCTCATAGTATCCTGGGATCTAAGTTGAAGACGCTCCAGTGCTGGAAATGGTGCTCTTAACAATACGAATGACTTCGCCAACAGGGACCTTGTCACAGTGAGGTTGATTTCGCATATACGATCGGGGTACCTGAGTGCGGCGACGACATTCCCCTCATCTTCAGGAACTAAGCGCTCGGTCGGGTACCATATGACGATGGGCAAAGCCGGCCAGCAATCTACAGATTCCCTGACTGGTTTTGCGTATGTGTAGACAAGCCGAAGATCGAGACGGTGCGGCGACGCGAAAACGATAGCTCGCCAGTTTCGGCATACATGCGCGAGTCTATGCCATTCCCACAGGCCGGACGAAGCGGAGTCCAGAGTAAGCAACCGATGGCAGTCGAAAACCTCAAGCAAGATTTCGTTAGGGAGTGCTTCGATTGATAGACCTCGTTCTCCTCCGCACTAGTCAGCCAGTGTCTCAAACACTGCGAAGTGAAAACACACTCTGATCCCGTTGTATGTTGGGCTCCTCACACATGATCGAGGAGCCGTTTTCGAGTTCCTTCTCCCTCCCTTCAAAAATGTCTTCCGCCGGCGGCTCCCGTTTAGCCTTCGAAAACAGGCGGCGGATAATCCCATTGACTTTGGTGATAATACCGCGCGCAGAGAATAGTCGACGGGCGGCCGTCCTGGCGTGACATTTGGGTGAAGGCCTATGGCGAATGTCCTCTCGGCTCAGCTCGGAAGCCATGAAGGCCGTATAACTATTACTCACCGGAATGGGTTCATTGGTGGACGCAAGACGGACTGGGGGGTCGAAACACGAGAACTTATATGTGACATCGACGGAGCATGAAAAGCGTGCACGGATGGGTGGCGCATTGAAGGCGTGTTCATCTCAGACACCGCTTGGCTGTGCACATGACCATTCGCTATGGATGATAGATGGAGGTGGTGTCGCCCATATATGGCGGCGGTTCTGTATCTGAGTAAGAGTCGCACAAACGTGTGTGGGGGCAAATCGCTGCACCGTGACGGTATTTTTTCCTCTACAAGATGGCCCGTTTGCGGCCCAATGTGGGCACGGCGTAGCGCTTAAGTCGTAAGAGGAGACAAGCGTAGGCGCCGCGGCTGTAGGGAGAGCACTCGTTATTGCCGTACCGGAACGGTATCCGGTGCCTTTTTTGGAAGGTGATTGACCCCGTCGGGCATTGGACCGGGACGATGCGGCAAGCCTCATCGGCCTCATTGCCTCCTCGCCTCTCATTAATATAACGTTGATGTACAGATCGTGCTCTAGTATTAAGGGTCTACTGACGTTAACACGTCTTGCAGCTCACTGCCTCTGGCCCTTTTGCAGATGCGCCGAGTAAATACATCACTGGGCAGTGCGCGGAATGAATGCGTTTAGGCTCACGTTCGTTTGCTCTAATCTCTGGCCCTCCTTGGGCAGTTCCACGGATGTTGAATCAGGAAGGCGATGTCCTTCGATCTGTTATTCCGATTACGCAGGCTTACCCTACCGTTTGTCCATTCAATCAATGCATTCGATAATAGGCGGAGTACAACTTGAATCGACTGCCATGTAGGGCAAGCATGGCACGATCCCCACTATCAAACGCATGGCCTTATGGAGCTAGTAAGCGACCGGAAGTCGACCGACCCAAGGAGAGAACAGAAGATAGGAAATACACGACGCCTTCACCGACGTGCATTTATTAGACGCTTAGTATGTGTTGGGTTCAAGTTGGGAGCAAGAATGCCGCTGCGAAGGAACAGTGATGAATTGGGCTCCCTTCGACATGTTCGATGCCGTGCTCGATGGCCAGGTAGTTTGCAGTGTCGCCTCATCTAACATGCGGACCGACTTCCTGAAGTGTACTGTATTCTGGCATCGAGGTCGGAAGTGCCCGCTCGGTAGGACGCACCCGGGTCGACAATCGCAGCAGTGTCGTTGTCAGAATACTAATGGTATGCACGCACCCAAACGTCCAGTATTTTCAGTTGGCGGTTACCCTTGGAAATGAGGTAGGGTCGTTGTCTGTGCCAATGGCCCGTGATAGACGCGCACCGCAGAGTCGACAATCGCAGCTCAGAAGGGCCAGGTGTCAATGGCATGCTTGTGAATGACGACGGCTTTGTTGGACCAGAAAGTAGTGAGTCTTGTGGGGTTGATGATAGGGTCTGGCTGAATTACAACGTCCGAGCGGCTGTCCTAATACACTAGTCTGCAATATGCGAAAGGACATAAGGTTGTCATACTCTGAGATCGACGTAAGGGTAGAGGACGTTCATGGCATCAAAACCGAGTGTACGTGACGAAATTTGCCAGACAGCAAATAGAGAGTATGGATGCGCAATGGTGGTAGATAAAGGGTGTCAATCACTCGTGTGCTCATGGGGGGTTGTCACTCCTAGGGTGCATGGTTACGGGGCGATCGGGATGCCTGCAGGCGGCGGCAGTGGCTTGAGGATTTCCGGTATCGATGCGAATTCCTGGGGCCCTTCATAGACGACACTTCGCAGCGCGGGAAGTATTTCTGCCTGTCCTGTGGTACGTGGCAGGGCAAGAGCCTGAGCGACATGCTGCCCCAGCGGCTCAGATACATAAAGCTCCTCGACAGCGACAAATGAAGCGAAAATGCTAGTCCACCCCGCAGCTTCCACGTCGTCTAGCCAATCTGGTTCCTTAGGAGGCGAGTCAATGCTGAGTCGTTTGACGCCGGAGAGGAGAGGTGACGAGTGGAAACAAATCTGAGACACGCATGAAAATTGCCAATTTAGGTGAAAGTATGGGAAGTTTAATGAAAAGGATCCGACAATCGGAGATCCTGTCGACCGTCCCTGCCAAAACCTGAGTGAGACAGTCTCACTCGAGACTATTAGCACCTTATCGGGTGACCTCAGTGCCTCTGTGCGACAAATAAACTGAGTCAGCTGTGGAACATTGAAGACGACCTCGCGGAAAAACGATATGCAGCACTCCTGAAGTGAAGGGGTGTCCAATCTGGCTACGAGGTCTTCCAAGTATTCGCAACTCCCCTTGAATCTGAATTCGGTGAGGGTGGAAAGAGTAGATAGAATAGGCGGAGGAGGATGCGTTCCCGTTATATTAGTACAAGAGCGCAGGGAACTGTACCCGATTTCAAGCGTCCTGAGCCGAGACAAGCCCGATAAACCGGCGACCACCGCTTCTGGGGAAACATAGCCAGAACTCAGTATCTCCAAAAGTTGAAGCTCGACGAGGTCCCGGAAAGACAAAAGAAGGTTTGGTAATGCCGGGAACGAAACTCCACATATAGAGATCTTCTGTAGACGAGGATGTCCACGCAAGAAATTTCGAGACATGATCGGTACTAGTACCCCAGGGTCCGGTGACGAGAGCCGAAGGTTTGTCAATGCAGGAAACCATCTCTGGACCAGTCCAAAAATCTCGTTTATGAATGAGCTTGCTGCAACAAGCTCGATCGAGCATACGCGACTGGGGTGGTCGAGTGCAGCAAAGATGTTATCCTCATCTTCGGCGGAAGATGACAAAGAATTCCACTGGGATCTGTAGTTTATGACGATGGGAAGTGTTTCTGGCCAGCAGCCCAGGTACTTCCTCACGGGTGTTCCGACTGTACAAAGGAGTTGCAAATCGAGACGGCGCGAGGACGCAAAGACGATACGTCGCCAACTTCTGCACACATGTACTAGCGTGTGCCATCTCCAAGGGCGATCTGGGAATCCCTTGAGGGCGTCTCTATAGAAACCGAATATTTCCAGGAGGACGTCGTCGGTGAGTCTTTCAACCGCCCCTGCTCCAATAGAGGGGTGAGCGATGTCGAGGTCACTGCGAATTGGACATACCTGGGCGGTACAATCCTTTTCCAGATTCTTCCGAATCGCAACGAAGCATGACACTACCGTAACTCCCGTCGTCCAAGATGTCGTCTGGCGCCAATGACTGAATTACGAGGTCGGGTGAATCACGTCAACTAACCCTAACCCCGCTTGCCGGAACCCCTGCTAGCCCCGCCTTTCGAGTCTATTTCACAACAATGACAAATGAACCGGAGACATCATGACATTGGCCGCCCTCAATTGTATAGTTTGGCGGCCCTGTCAGCTCTTGTTTCTGTCCCTAAAACCCGCCTGCCCGCTGGGTTACTCTCTCACTTCTAATCCCACCATTTTTCACTCTCATGGCACATGAGGATCCCATCGTCGTCGAAGTCATCCAGTTCGTCTCTACCGAGCAATGCCTTGCGAATCCTTCCCTATTCCAAGAACTCCGGGACATCGTGCAGGGCTGGCAGTAAGTTTCGTCTTGGCACACCTTCGAGACAGTTTCACGAACTCCTGACAGAGAGAAGGGCCTAAAAGGGCAATACTGGGGTGTGACGATGGAGAAGCCCAATGACATATACTGGGTCCTTTGTGAGTTCACAGGACCCGTCTTCGCATGCAATCATGACAAGGTCGCAGTTTGGCAGTCGCGCGTGCATGCGGCCGCTTTCGCGGCAGATCCCCTGTACCCGGAGTTCGTCCAGAGGCGCCAATCCCTGGCGACCACTCCCGTGCGTGACCTTTACGCGTCGTTGTCTGGGAACCCACAGCTGTGCGTCGAGGCACCCGTCACCGAAGTCGACATCTTCAAGGCACAAGAAGCCCGCATAGAGAAGATGCACGAAACACTACACAACACTGTGCACTTCCTTTGGTTGCTTCAGCCGCAGGGGTTCGCCGGGTCCAGTCCTAGTGTGACGTGCGAGGATCCCTTGGTAGGCATTTATTTCGGTGGATGGAACTCCGTTGAGGTGCGTCGTGATACGGGAACATCACGTCCGTGTGAAAACTAATCCGCTGGAAGGACCATATGCGCATTGGTATGGAAGAGGGACACGAGAAAGTGAGGGAGGAGGCTGAAGAATTCATGAAGCAATTAAGTGACCTTACCATCGCGCACATAGCTTTCCAGAAGCACGGTGCGTAAGGCCTGAGAGAGGCTACTGCGACGACGCCACTTCAGATTAATTGCGCCAACATAGGCCGATCCAACACCAACCGCGCACTAGTTCTACTAATCCGTTATCATTGTTTATTGCATTTTATACCTATCTCAGTATGTTACTAATACAAACTATTGCTCTCTAAACGTCAGTTGACAATGTGACCACTCGAGGCCTAGGGGGTGTGTATACTGTATCAGATTCTTGACTGGAAGACTAAAACGTCTTAACTAGTACCGGATAGGGCCAGCCCCGAGTCCTAAGCTAGTTGAATTTATATCCCAATACTGTGGGTTGACATACGCGACCAGGCTAACTTAAATGTGCAACAGCCTGGCCAATAGCTAGCGTCTCGTAAACCCACTCACTGTCAAGCAATAGTGTTTTCTGAAGGGCAGAATGGAGGTGTCACACGTACCCACAGCCAATTGCAGACCCGAGATCGCCGTCCCGTCGAACTTAGACGGTGAAGCCGGTGAAGTTAGACCCACCGCGACGGATGACGGCATTTGATCGCCCTGTGAATAACGGTGTTCAGATCGTTCCTAGAAGCTCAAAGCTCAAGCGCTCAAGGGGTGGGAACCACAATCCCAAGCGATCGTTGTTGATAAGGTCCGAATTCGACGACTAAGCCAATAACGGACCGATGGTCGCACCAAACCGTTATGCGATGACTTGAACAGCTCAGGCTAGAGTCTGCCAGAGCTCTTTTTTTTCATTGAAAACTTTCATGGTGATATGAGGACGAGGGATATACTGGCTGTACTTACTGGCAAGACGCTTTACAGTCCGCGCCACCACAACACTACGTTTACAGGGTCATACCAGGCGCACAACTTGAAGGACCGCAGATGTTTACTGGTCTCGTTTGGAGTAGTACAAGTTCTACCGTATATAATGCCATAATAATGAATGCTAGGGCATGGAGGCGTCGAGTCTTAGCAGTCCTGCTGCGAAACTACGGCTGTCCTAATAGATACGGAGCAGATAAGGGGAGCATGTGAACGAGCACACTGCATCAGAAACCTAAAACGTGGAAAAGAAAGCGAAGCAAAAATATTTTGGATGAGACGGACACGGATCAACCTCTTGAGACCCTAGTCGTTGTCGCTCAGATTATCGAATGAGTCGTCTCTCGAATAGTGTACAGATACGGGGTGACTTGAAGGCTGGCGCGCGGCGACGAACGGCTCGATGGACGGAGACATAGACGATTCGGATCCGTGGAGGTGGAGATCGCGTAGGAATGGCAGTATTCCGCAGGCCATATTCCCGGTGACCTGTGCGAGCGCGGAGGCGATGTTCGGCACCAGCGCGCCCGACACCTCGAGCTTCCTCACGCCTCTGAAATGGCGCAGAATTTCCAGCCATTTCGCCGAGTCCGTCTCTCGCTGGTCGCGCAGGGAGAACAACGAGGGAGACCCGTCGGCGTTGACGGTTTCCACGCTGGGGAGGAGCCTGGAGAATTGCCGGCCTACGTGAACCAAAATGGACATCTGCCGATCCACATCATCACATGAGATTTTCAGCTGGATGGTCCCGGAAGCGGAAGGAGATGGAATCCGGAATTCGTGGATGATAGTGATGTCGTCGTCCGAAAGTCGGATAGACGTGTGGTGCGGAGACTTCAGCGTTTTTGTGCGATTGATGAATTGGGCGAGTTGCGGGGTGTCGAACGTGTTTAGCTCGGAAAAATTTATGTCGACTTGTTCGACAGCAGGAGCGTTGATTCTGGCGACGAGGTCCTCCATATAGTCGCTGTTGCCTTTGAAGTGAATTTCGGTGAGAGCGGGGAGATTAGAATGGGTTTTCGGGGGAGATGACGCGCGTCTCTGCTCCGGACGGAAGCTCGGGGGTTGGAAATAGACTTTGAGGAGTTTGAGTCGGGGCGTCGCAGATAGGCCAGCGGCGAGGGCCTCCGGCGAGAAATACCCAGAATTCGGAATGTTATCGAGCTGAAGAGAAACAAGCGCTCGAGCAGACCGAATTAACAGGGGTAGTGCGGAAAAGGCGGTGTTTGTCAAATGAACGTCGCGCAATCGTGGGGTGGATCCACCCAAGAAACCAACGGGAAGGATCAACGGCCCCGTCGCGTCCGTGTCCTGTGATCCGGTCCGAAGGCACTCCAACGTAGGAAATGATGCCTGCAATAATAAGGCTGACTTGCGCAATAGCGATTTTGTCATAGGAACGTTCAGCTCGCTTATGCGATCAGGGTGTTTGAGTGCGGCAATGATATTGTCCTCATCCAGAGAGGTCACGTGTCGGAACCGGGAGGACCGAGGGTATCGTATGGCGATAGGTAATGCTGGCCAGAAATCTAGAGTCTTCCTGATGGGTTGCTTGTAAGTGTAAACAAGTTGCAGATTAAGACGGCGCTTTGACTCGAATATGATAGATCGCCACCGGCTGCACACGTGTGCGAGCCTATGCCACTCCCACGGAACCCAAGACGGGCCAGAGGTCTTAGCGAGAAATCGATGGCAGTCGAATATCTCGAGGAGAACTTCGCTAGGAAGAGATTCAATTAGGGCTAATCCGCCACCCTCTCCTGTTACACATGAATTGTGAGTAACCTTGTTCTGCACACGTATCAAGCATCAAGCACGTACCCTGAACCCTCTCACGTGTCTCTTCATGTGACGTTTGAACGTGTTCAGTCTCTCCTGCGACTAAATCCCATTCTTCAAGGGTTTCAAGGATGTCGTGCATTGGCGTCCGCTCTGTTTTGTGGAATAAACGACGGAATATTGCATTGACTTTAGTAATAATGACGCGTGGGGAGAGCAGCCGACGGAAAGCTCTTCGAGCACGACCATTTGGAGAGGATCTATGCCGAGGACTTGTCAGCTCGGTACGGCCCCGCAACAGAGCGGGTGAACGCTAGGATCATACCGGTGAGGGTTCATCGGTAGGAATGCAGCCTATTGGGGGTAGGTAGGTTGACCTTATATCCGGCATTGGGACGACACGACAGGTGTGTGCGGTGAACGAGAAGCATTCTTGTCACGGATATTTGGGTACGGCATTGCTGTGCATATTCCCTCCCACTATCTAGTTCTCCTATTAGAAGACAGCATAGTTGGTCCTGAGGCCTCGATCCTGTATCCAGAGGCCATCATAGAATGTACGCGTCCCATCGAGGGGTCCCGTGCTGTCCTGCGCCATCTTTTCTTTCAAATGGGAGGTGAGATTAGGCCGTTCAAGATAAAGAGACACTGAGGAGAACTAAGTGCGGACGCTGCTAGGGGTTGGGACCAACGTAGACGCGGCCAGGCGGAGGCGGTGCACAACGCGGACAATAGACAAGGGCCGCCTGGCCGGAACACGCGCTTGTAGTCATGCAATGTCCTCATCGCACCCACGCCCTTGCCCACGCCAGTGCAGAATCACTGTACCGTAGTGGCGTAACTACATCGCTCACCAAATCGTGTTGTGTGATTACGGCGCGTCCGGGAGCGACTGCCTTGTTCAAGGCCTACTGCTGTGGTACACTGCCCCCTACTATAACATGTTGTCCACTTGGAATGTGAATTCCAATCGATTTGCGATTAGTTACTCATTCGCCCGAAGGTCTGTGTTAAGTGTCGACACGTATCATTACCTTTATATATAGCACTTGTATAGCACCATCGATGAGACTTTCGATGACATTGTTGGGGATACGTAATCTGATACGCCTGGCTCAAACATGCATGCCACTTCAAGTTGTATGAGAGAAAGTGCTGGAGCGGAACTGAGCTTCCGGGGCGACTATTACTAGAGATGGAAGCTGTCCCCGGGCAGCGCGGCACGCTGCTTCATACAAGGCTTCATAGGCCCCATCTATGAGGTATCCTCACCTTCGTAGCATGCCACGCCACGGTGCGTGATACACGCGCCCGATCTTACCGCCCGACTCTGCACACGCGAGCTGACCTCTCAAACCAATCGCAGCCCTTCGCTTCTTCACCTCACCATTCTTCTAGTATAGTTTGTGGGTAAATAGTGATCATCCGAGGAGTTCGGGATCGTTCAACCACACCACCCGCCAGCCCAGAAGCTCGCTGAAATCAGTGAAATATCAGTTGGCAGTAGAAGCCTTCCCCCCCCGTGCGCTCCTCAAGGCTCCAAGCTCCAAGCTTCAAGATCCGAAGCTGAAGAGTCCCTTCACTTGGACAAGCCGTGCCGCCGATGACAACAGGTCCTGGCTGACGCGGGGGAGTACATCCTTCGATCTTCTTGAGCCCAGTGTGCGACTGCTCGAATATTCGTTGTGCGGAATCAATGCTATCGATGCGGTCCTTGTGCGGTGTGGCAAGAGCAAATTCCGGAGATACGCCTCAAAAATGCAAGTATGGAACGAGCGAGCGAAAGAGTCCCTGACTGGCTTGTAATAGTACAGGAGAGGATTTTAAAACAGCACGGAGCGCGAGAGGGCCTCATTTACCGTGAGGATCGCCTGGCTGGCCGCTCGCTACGCGTCATGAGGCGATGGCTACTTGCGTGGGCAGGTCGTATAACTGGGTGTCTGTCTCGCATCGCTTTTGTGGTGAGCTCCCCTTGTACGTTCGTTCTTATAGTGCAATCAATAGCCACCAAGTTCAACGCAGGTGAAGCCCAAGCTTGACGAAGCCGGTCCTTTGGACCTAGTAAGTCTTAGGGCTCACATGTAGAGATCCCACGGAGAGACTCAGAACGCCAATCTAGATATAAGTCTTTGCGGAGAGAATGAGGGGATAAACAGAGAGAAGCTGATAAGGAAATCGCGTAGCCGGAAAACCTCGCCCGAGGAAGATCTCTGAACCGTAGTGGTCGCAGGCTCTTAAATTGGTTGTCCTGATTGTGCTTTCAAGCCAAGTCGTGAAGAGGGACCTTCGAATCCAAAACCTTGCACGAGTCACAAAGAATACGCAAGAGAACAGCGCAAAGGTTGTACCGTGACGGTGGTGCCGGGCCAGTCCATGGCTCTCCGGGCCTCTCCGGGAGAGGTCGCTAGCCTGGTCGTACGGCCTGTTCCGTGACTCGAGTGACTTCCTCCTACGGTTTGCCCACGGTACTGTCAAGTATACTGTATGCAGTACAGGGAACCGCTGGGGCGATTATCGATCTGATATTACACTGAGGATTACTCTAATTGAAAAATCGAACCTGGTATCTAGAAGCGGTAGAGGAGGAACTCTGGAACCATCGAAAATCGGCATCAAGTGACCGGTGACCAGCGTCGTGTAAGTTTGTGGAAAGATGCTGGCCAGGGAATATCGTAAACGAGGCAACCGCATGGGGGACCTAGATAAGCGCCGTTCGCAGTGCGCCTCGAAAAATTCTAACACGCTTCTTGTAATCGATCGCGTGAACGCGCGTTCGGCTGATGCGTCTCCGTGACCTCGATCTGTTCACAGTACAAGCAACCCAGGCTAACGACCGAACCCGCGTAGCGACGACGACTTCCTCTGTCTCTACACTTCCAATCGATCCCGACTCTCACCCCGACTGATTTGTGGACGAAAGGAACCTTTTTTTTTTTTTTTCACTTGCGCATTTTTTTCTCACTCCGGTTCTCTTCTCGTGTGTGGAGTGTGGAGGGTGTTCCGGGGCTGGTGCGCATACATATAACGAACCGCGACGTGGCAGGGGCTCGTACCGATGCTTGTAACTGACCATGCTACACGCTTACTCAAACCTCCCGTGTATATGGGCAAAGGGGAGGGTATTTGGAGCTCAAGTGCTGGTACGTTTCTGTTTACGTCGTCATTGATTCACTCTTTCCGTCTACCACAACCAGTCCAATTGGGGTCAAGCACGGTAAGAAATCAACACATAAGTCTGAAGCCGATTGGAGGACATTGACACTGCAGGAGATATACAACAAGACGACACTGGAAGAAACAGAAAGAAAATAGAAACAAGCGATGAAACGATACCATTGTCCTGCCGTTACACCGCAAGCGTACGCGGTGGTAAGATTGGCGAAAGAAAGAAAAAAAAGGGCGTCATTGCTATCACAGTCCGTCGGCCCATGAATTGCCTTCCACCCAGGTCTCCTCCCTTTTGGATACCTTTTTCGAGGTATTCGTGAGCTTCTTAGTCACCACGTCGGAGAAAAGGGGTCTGATATCCTCTCCGGTCCTCAGACAGTGCTTCAGCCTCGCTTCAAAAGCCTTGAGGAGCCGTTCAACTTTCTGCTCTTTCTGCTTGGCCTCGTCTTGCGACGTACTGAGGCATGCCCCTTGATACTTTTTGTCTTTGTGGCGATCTTCCGAGTCTGGACGTCCGAAGTAGTCGCCGCATTTGGAGCAGTACTTGAGTGCGGAAGGGTGTTTCTCGCACGAATTGCAGTGGCGCCGAAAGGTTACCCACCCTCCGAAGTCCCTCTCAGGGCAGATCCTACACTTGATAACCCTGACCGCCCCGCGCTCCTCGTCTGCCTGAGTCGTCTGGAGCATCAACCGCTCCCTCTCCGTCAACTTCTCTGGAATTTTGTGGAGACCCTCCCCGTCATCGGCATTCTCCACACTTCGAAGCGGCGCCGAGCTTCCCGTGTCACGTCGCGCTTCCACCTCTCTCTCCTCGATCCAAGACGGCTGTTCCTGCTCAAGGGCTCCCACCGACCCCTGCGAGACACTAAGTCCCAGCAAAGATTGATGGTATAGTCCCCGTGCTGTCGTGGACGCGAGCCTCTCCGCTCCGCGTTCCGCCGCCTTGGATATACCATTGAAGTTTCGTTGGGTCCTCGTGGCAGGGGAACGACGAGTCTCTTTCGTGGACTCTGCTCCCCCCAGGACCCTGGTTGCACGTGGCCTCCCCCTCTTCCGGCCCCCTGATTCGACTTCGTCGCTGTTCTTGTCGTTAGCTGGCGGGAAAACTACGACTGTGGGTTTCGTACCTTTGGCGACTCCGCTTTCCGAGGGATGATGGCACTATCTCACGCATAGCTGGCGAGGTCAACGCTTGAGCGGGCCTTGTGAGATAGTCGATGAGTCGGGTATAGTCCAATGATGCCGAATTTCTGGGAAAATCGTATTAACAGGACGGTCATGTATCGGCGGGAGTCAAGGGTACGCACGCCATGACGGGATCGAGAGTTGGGCAGGAATCTGTTTTTACTGGCCCAGTGAAGTTGCTACCCCCCATGGACCAAGTCGGGGGCGCGCCAATGATTTGATTGGGGCCCATAGTCCCAGCGGTGTTGAGTTGCGGAAACGGGAGGCCTGGTGGTTGGGCCTATCACAGACCACAGTTAGCAGAGCCTGCTGAGCTGGTTACTCGCACTCACAAGGTATGACGACGTAGCCTCAAACGTGGGGAATGGAAGAAATCCACCCCCGGTACCATCGCTCTGAAGCGATGGGAACGAGCTGACATCTGTAAGGGCTTTGGACCGGGTGAGCACAAACTAATGGCACGCTGGAGGAGATGACTTACAAGGAGTCACAGAGAAGGAGGTGGAAAAGTCCTGCGGCGCAGCAGGATGGGTAATGGGATAAGTCGACAACTAGCTATCTCAAGCTCACCGGCTGCGTGAAGAAAAACTCTTGGATGAACGCGTCCGTGTTGTCAGTAGGGAAGGGTGGCATGATGGCTGGCGCGAGTGTCGAGGTAGCCATCGCAGTGGCATCCGGGAGGGGATTGCTGAGTATATCTGTGGCTACCGTGCCTCCGGACGTCCAGTTCGTACCCTATGAAGGACGTAAGCTCTATCATATCCAAAAGGCGAATATGCTCACAGAATCGTTTTGAAAGCTGAACGACTCAGCAGGCGTCATGCCGCTGAGTGCCGAGGCGAGGGCGGTGGTGTCCAGAAGATCGTCAAGGTAAATGTTTTCCATGCTGGGCCCTGGCTGGGCGCACCCAGTAGCCTGAACCCACGCCATGAGCTCCTCCTTACTGGCCGCCGCCTCCGGCCAGAGCGGAAACGCGTAAGGATCAGCGGTATTGGTGTGGGGATAATTCATCGTGGTTTGGTGGTTTGTGCGTATCAGTGCGAAAGTGGTGGGATGTGTGAACGGCAGATATTTCCAGAGAAAACGCGGCGAGGTGGCCTTTAAAAAGGCCCGGCTGGCCTCGCTTATGAGCTTAGCGAGGGCGACCACAGCTCTGACCGCCCATGGCTTTCACACATGCCCATGCCGGCGTTAGCTCGGGCTTCGCCCTTTTCGCTTTGACAATGCTGTCCCTTTGGCACAACTGTGGTTGAATCGCCTCGTGGCCTTCACACATTCAAGATCCTTGATTCCGTGGCGTAGAGGCGAACTATTTTCGGACTATTTCCCCACAGAATCTAGCCGGAAGCGAAATGTTTCGGTGTTTCTTTCACAGTTAAATAAGGGTCGTTGTACTTCTTAGAGGCTGGAACGTGTTAGCCACGGGCATCCCGCATTCGGGCAGCATTCAGGTAGACAAGGTCCGTAGCGTTCCGGGGGCGGAACAAAAGGCCCAGGCGGCGCGCCTTGTGTCCAAGCGAGATGTGGCAAGGCTCGGAGCTTTAAACGATGCGCCTGACCTTCAGCACAATCATGATGCACAGCCGCGCTTACTATTCACCCCTGGCCGTGGTTGACCGAGCCGAGAACGCGATTGTGTTCGATACTTGTTTGATTCATGGTGAAAGTGATGCGGCAGGTGCCAATACCGACACGGCGTGGTTTATGTCCTCCCTTTGTGCTTCCGCAACGCCTGATTGGGGTGTCACGCAATCAGGCAGGAGGCAAGGATCAGGTTTTAGCTGACTTCATCGCGATCGTTGCTTCTACACAACGACCTGGATGCTGGGGGTCCCATGGCGATCTCGTGGGACGCGCACGCGGCAATTAAGTTACAGTAAACTGGGCCGCGTCCCTGAGGGGATTTCGTGTCCCGGCCGTTCTCATCTCCCGCCTCGCCTCGGTATTGCACGCTCCATTCTAGTCACAAGGCAGTTTGGCCGACGGTATAACCACTCGCGTCCGGACTGTTGTTGAAAGTGTTAGTCTTATTTAATCACCGTCCGTATATGGCTGCGGCCAGGCCTGGGTCGATACCCATAGCTAACGGAGCCGGCGGAGGCGTGTCCGTGGGATTCATTGGACGATTAGAGTGGCGCCAGTTTCTTATGTCATGCGGGTGGGAAACGAAAACACAATGACCGCGTCATAGAGCCCCTGTAATCACGGTAGCACCAACATCACCGATGAGCGCTCGATGAGCCCTCACAGGTATGTACAGAGCCTCGTCTGCCATATTTCCGGACCAAATTGACAGAATACTCACCCCCACTTTTCAGTTAGTGATCGTTTACACTCTGCCAAATGATTCGTCTTATCAAGCGTCTTATGGTGCCGCTTCTCATGGCCCTCATGTGGATGTTTCTCGAAGTTGCCGCGAGCAGTGGGGGGCGAAAGTATGGGCTCTAGGTACGGCTCCGAGCACGACCGCAACAAGTGTTGACTTGGGTGGCACAGGCAAGAGTTACGTATACGCAACAACGATCGACATGCTCCCAGATGATGTCTTGCTCGATATATTTGACTTCTGTAGAGTGGACGAAGCCTATTACCCATGGACTCTGAGATGGGCCAGGCTGGCGCACGTATGCCGAAAATGGCGTCAAGTCATATTTGCATCACCACGCCGCCTCCGTCTCCAACTTGGTTGCGCGCGCAGAACTCCTGTCAGGAAATATCTGGATGTCTGGCCAGCTTTTCCTATAGACATCTACTATTACATTGATGATGATCCTACTGTCAATGAAAATCTCATTGCTGCACTCGAGCACCCCAATCGTGTATACAGTCTCCGATTTTACTATGTAACCACCCCGGAGTGGGAAAAGCTGGCCCCGGTCATCAGGAGCCATTTCCAGCGCTGACACGTCTGACGCTCAGTGGCCGGGTGACCTCGGCTTACAATAACACGGCCCTTCAAGGTGGATTCTTAGGTGGATCTGCGCCGTGTTTACGAATCATTGACTTGGTTGGCGTCCCCATTCCGGAATTACCGACGCTTCTTTCGTCAGCGCATGACCTCGTCGAGCTCAGCCTGTGCAAAATACCACCAACTGGCTATATTTCACCTGAGGCGATGGTCGCGGGTATGGCCGCATTGACCAGGCTCAGATCTCTTTCCATTGAATTCAAAGAGCCGACTCCATGTCTTGAGCAAAAACACCTGTATCCCATACCAATACGACCTGTCCTTCCTTCTCTCACGTCCTTTTGGTTCCAAGGCAACAGTGAATATTTAGAGGATCTCGTGGCCCGAATCGACTGCCCTCGACTCAACAGAATCGACATAGGTTACAACCGTCAACGCGTCAACTTTCAAGTTTCCCAAATTGTTGAATTCATCAATCGCTCAGAGGACCCCCGGCTAACCCAGTTCGGACGGGTTAATATTTACTCCTCCGGTGGCATTATCGCTCTCACAGTCACTCATGCACACCCTCACGGTTCCGAGGTGACGATGTTGATAGTATTTGGAGAGATAGAAATGCGAGGTTCTCACGTAGTTCAGATGTTCTGCCAGTTCTCCGCTAATCTCTCCGACGTGCGCCATCTTTCCATCCGTTTGGATGGTCGAGGTTCAAGATTTCACTGTAATTGGGTGCAACTCCTCCGTCCATTCGCCGCTCTGCAGGCGCTGTGTGTTTGTGGGTATCGGGTAGAGCGCTGTGTCGCTCTTGCATGCAAAGACGTTGCCGGGGAGAGGACAGGTAAATTGTTGCCGGCCCTTGACTTGCTTTGCTTAAACAATTATTCGGAGTCATCCGTTTCCGAGCTCGATACTGCTTTCCGGATCTCTGGCCGCTCTGTAACCTTCGTCAAGACAGTAGAGGAGTTCGAAGAACGACTAGGATCGTACTCAAACAATTAGAGAAACTTGAAGTCCGTACCGAGTTGAATTGATACACAGGCAAAAGGACATCGAGAAAAAAAGACAAATATTCTCCATTACATATGTGACAATACGTGTGTTGTAGAATGTAATAATGGACTTGCTGGTGTCTCGTGGACTCAGCACCCTGAGCGAGGAGCGGGACCACTACCAACACTGGCAGTATTACAGAGAAACGGATTCTATGGCCATGTGCATCGGCGCATGTAAGAACCCCGATACTATAGTGAACGACAGCGAAAGTGAGAAGAGAGGAGCTGACAACGTGAATCGTGATGAGACGCCATTGACCTGCACTGTCCTACCCATTGACGTTCGTCATATTGCTGCCACCAATGGAAGGATAGAGAGAGCGAGTGTCGGACACGGCGGATGGGGGGGACACCCGACCGGCGGTCCCTTTTGTCCCATTACCACTTCCGCACCAAAGGGATGTTCAGTGCACCACTACTACGGTGACACGACCAGCCGACAGTCTATTTGCATCCAGTACTATTGAACTGATGAAGTACCGCCTCGACCCGTCATCCGTCCGTGGAGGCTACACCGCTGCAGCCTTAAGGACCAGCCCGAGAAGCGAGTCGACCCGACATTGACGCTTGCACCGTGACTCAAGCCAGCAGCGTGGGACACAGGCACAAGAGATGGTTCGCTGAACGACGTACCACCACCACGGCCAAACCCCTGGGGTTCTGACGCTCTTACTCTTGCTGTAACTTGTCGGTGCTGAGCAAGCGACCAGTGATAACAAAGCAAAATTTGTGGAGCAGTGCGACGAGAGGCGAACGCAAAGAGGAGAAGGGTATTGCCACCGACAACGGCCGGGCGGCGCGGCTCGAATGCGGCAAACACGTGACGCGCACGAACTAGTTTTGCGTTACATAATCCACCCACATTGCCCCGTACGTGCGGATGTAATTGCGACTACGTTCCGAACCCGCAAAAAGTTAGTCTCTCGCTAAATTGACTTCTGCCTGCCCCATCTTAGGTGCGAGCAGCCCGTTCCCTCTGAAATGCGCCAGATAAGCCGCTCAGCGCGCCCCGACGGTCGTTCCTGCGAATCCCGGCACCGTCTAGTAGTAGGGAAACCCCAGTCCAACAAACGGGAGTCGCGCGTCCCCCGAAACTCGGTGACCAGATCTCTCGAGGTCTAACGGAGAGCCAACGTTTGTGTTGGAAGTTCCGCGGTGCGGGTGCGTTGAAATTACGATGGATTCATGACCCACCTCATTATGAAAGCGGTGATAGGTGTGTTGCATTTCGGTACTTATGTGACACAGTAATGCTGATATGTAGGTAGTGTACATGACATGTGGGGCTTGCTGGCCGTGCGATTACTCTGCAGTTAGTTTCTTCGCCGCTGTCGCGCGGCTTGGCAATGGCACCGGGATACAGTGAACCAGGTCAACGAGCGTGTTTCCGCCGCTCTCCTTTTTGGGCCCGTTTTCGTTTCTATCGTTGGGAATTTGTAGGTCAAATTTCGTCTTTCTAATCTGCTGATTCCTCCTCTCATAGCGTCATGAGTAACGATCCCGGCCTGCGCTGGATCTTCTAGGTCCTGATCACCCCGTCACTGTTAAGCTCATGCACACTCCTTTATCTCCTCTTCTTCCGGGAGTTCATTCGCTCCCTGCGCTGATCTCAAACTCGCGCTGCACTAGCCAAACATGAGAATGCATTCTCATGGGTGTGGGACCGCGCAACGGGGGCCGTCCTGTCACACCGGGCCACCGCATGGCCGGAAGCGACTGCCCCGCCGAAAGTGGGGAACTCGTTTCTCTCCTCTTTCTCTGCCCAAGTCGGAGTAACACTGATGATACGTTGTATCTTGAAGCGCGCACGTTGTGAACTGAATAATAGTATAGCTTTTTTTATGAGACTCGGGCGCATTCAAACCGTATACAGTCGTTCTATTATTGCGACACAACTTGGATTACAGTACAGCAAGATCCATAATGGGGGGGCCCTTTTTCGTACTTTATTGACAGGGCTGCTTCGAAATTTCTCATTTCTAGGGAAATATGATGTCATACAAGGCAATATATACTGAACAGGCCCCAATCATTCAACGTGGCCTACATCCATTCCGATATAGCCTCCAGGGCTAATGTTCGTTCCGGTTCACAGAAGGAGAACATGATAAAGTCGTGAACCGCATCCCGTGCCTCATGATAGCACACTTTCTCGCCCAAATCACGCTTCATGTGCCCCACCAACGTATTAATTTGATCTACCAGCATCTCCGCCTCGCCCGCCACGATCATCGTGCGTGGGAACCCTTCAAATGAAACGTGTGGCATGCGAGCGTCAGAGCACCCAGGCGCCACATAGCGATTGAAGCGTCCATGGGGCACTTTCGCAAGCGGTCCTAGGAACGCACGGCGTGCGTACAAGGCGAAAGGGCACTCCGGCATCCCAATGAAGTCTGAAGCCATATTCGCGTTTGCTCGCGAGCCAGGTGGTACCGCTGTGTCGCTCGGGTCGACCCACGGTGAGAGTAGTAAGAGCCCCCCGGGTGGCTTGGGTAGTCCTGGCACGACGCCGACGTTCTCGACTAGGTAGCGCACCAGCGCGAGCGCGAGGTTCCCTCCTGCCGAATCGCCCTCAACCACGATGTTCTCCGGATCGAAGCCGATGGCGTTTGTCAGGTAAACGTAACCAGCCAGTGCGTCGAGAAGAGCTGCTGGAAAAGGGTTTGCGGGTTCGTCAGGCTCGTGTTTGGATAGCCGATATTCCAACGCGAAGGCGCGGCTGACGTCTGCACAGTGCTCGAGCAACGCGCGAACAATATTCGCAGGAAAATCGCGGGGACTCGCTGAGAACGTGACAAAGGCACCCCCGTGTAACGAGTAGATCACCTTCTCCCCGGGCCTAGGAGCCGCTCCTATATCCGTGTTCATGTTGGCCTTGTCAAACCAGTACCCAGGAATGGACACAGGCGCCACATCTGCGGCATCGGCCAAATTTCGTATTTCTGCGTTTAACAGTTGTGGTGTGGGCTCGACCCAAACACTCTTTATGTCGGGGCCCTCGTCTGCGGTCGAGTGATCACCGTAGAACAGTAATGAGTCGGTCCTAAACAAAGCGACGCTTACAATTTGTCGCAGGGCAGGAATGGCCGGCTTTCACTTACCTCTCTTGAATGACATTCAGGCGGTATATCACCTTGATCAACACCGACTTTGTCAGGGACCAAGACGGTCGCGGGCGTGACTCCTGAGGTAGATTCACAAGTACCCATGACGGCAGACGGAAAAAAAGTGTGGTGGCAATCTCAAAGGCAAGGTACAGTCCTTTGAGTGGATGTTGGCGGAACTGGTGGATAGCCATTGTAGCGCAAGAAGGAATGGCGAGGGCTTATGAACCCAGTACAAGCACGTTGGTTGCTAAATCGGTTGACTTGCGTGATATCAGGAACTCGAACGAATTACACATGAAAAAAGACAGGCTACTCGGCGTACACGATCGGCTCAACAGATGCAAACATGTTGGTGTGAGTACGTTTGCCGAGATAGCCTGAAAGAGTGCTTCTGCAAACCTGTAAGGACAAGAGATCTATGAGAACGAAACACCGCATGGGACGGGGATGACTGAAAACATCAAAAAGTTATAACCTCTCCGGTTGTTATGGGATAATTAAAATCATCGTAGCGAAAATTCTACGAGGAAGAAACGTACTCGGCACATGCAATGTTGGGGTTTTGCGTTATGTGCACCTAGTAAGTTGCTCGCGCTCCCCATCAGTCTATCAAAAATCAAAATCTTGGTTCAGAGAAGCCCAAGAGTGTCGAAAGTTGAGTAGGGTGACTTCATGCGAGGTCGTCAAGTCCTTTGTGAAGTCGTCCTTATCAAAAACATAGCGTTCGATACAGCTTCGATACAGCCGAGCCTTCAAACCAATAGTCAGTCATTCCCCTCACCTAACGGGACTTGGAAGAGGATCCCGAAAAAGCACGTCATCGGATACTTTAAAAAAAAGCGGTAGGCCGAGACAGAGCAAGTGTGATTGAATATTGAATGATGCCACCCGGCCATAGGTTCCGGATGATTTTTTATTAAACGGCCCAGATCTCGTCACGCTTAGTCATAGCGTGACGAATACATCGACCAAAGCCACGTGACCGCGTTGGTGAAGCGAAATAGTCGCGCCCTCTTTCGCCCTGGACGGGCTCTAAACTTCGCTACGCGTATTACCTCACTGATATTGTAACTCCAACCAAAGCTCATCAATGAGCTCTCACGGGTGTGTGCGGAGCGTCCATATTCTAATATTTCCCACATTGCCAAATAGTTAACTGTGTAATCACCACTTTGTTCCAATCAGCTCTGATCCCTCTTTGTCGAATGATTCGCCCTCTGACACCACTTCGCATGGCAGTTGCGGAGAACTGGAGGTTGAAAATATTACCCAGGTTCTCTACAAGAAACGAGAGGAAGCACAGACTCAAGGTACGTCTTCGAGAGCTCGCGTGGTGACCATGACGGGCTACTGACTTGTCACACAGGCAAGAGGCATGGACACGCAATCACAATCAACATTCTCCCGGACAATGTCTTGCTGGATATATTTGACTTGTATCGAATGGATCAAGATCCTGATTCGTTCCCTTTTACCATATGGGGATGGCACGAGTTAGTGCATGTTTGCCGGAGATGGCGACAGATCGTATTTGGATCGCCACGCCGTCTCGACCTCCATATTCTCTGCACAAATGGAACTCCTGTGAGGGAGCATCTGGATATTTGGCCAGCTTTTCCTATCGCCATTCAGTACTCTCAACTTGGTTACAACACTCTTACTCCTTACGACGAAGATAGTCTCCTTGCGGCACTCGAGCACCATGGTCGTATACGCCATGTCGACCTTAGCCTAACAGACCCGCGGTTAACAGAGGTGGTCACAGCGATGCAAGTACCATTTCCGGCACTGACACACCTCACCCTTCGATGCGGAGATAAGAGACCGGCTCCCCTGTGTATTGGGTTCTTGGGTGGATCTGCGCCGTGTCTACAGTATATGCACCTGACAGGCATTCCCTTTCCGGTATTACCCCCACTTTTTTCGTCGGCCAGTAACCTTGTCAAACTCTCTCTCGATGATATTACCCGGGACGCTTACATTTCGCCGGAGGTGATGGCTGCGTGTCTGGCCGCGTTACCCAGGCTCAAATCCCTTTTCATTGGATCCCAATCGGATACATCCCACTCTGATCAAATACGCCCACCTCCCGTAATGCGGACTGTGGTTCCTTCTCTCATCTCCTTTAAGTTCCATGGTGCTACTGAGTATCTAGATGACTTGGTGGCCCGAATAGACAGCCCTCAACTCAACCAGATCCACATTAAGTGCTACAATCCATTTCTTGGCTTTCAAGTCACGCAACTCTTCCAGTTCCTCGATCGCTCAGACGACCCCGAGATGACCCTAATTAGGCATGCGTATGTGAACTTTTCACATCGCTGGTTCGCCTTCGGAATGTATCCGCGTCCTGGGAGCCGCCCAGAGTGGGATCGAGTTAGCGCATTGATCTATTGCCGAGGGATTGAAAGTCAAGTTTCGCGCATAGCCCACGTGTTCAGCCAACCTTCCGTCCTGCTCTCTCGCGTGGTACATCTCGAGCTCTCTCGACCTCGGGCTGTAGATAGTTACGCGAGTGTAGGGTTATCGACCCAAGGGGAAGTGTAGATAGAGATAGATAAGATAATGGGAAACACTGAGGTGCACAGTAGCACGGACGCGGCGGGCGTAGACGGAATCGTTAGAGCGAAGGTGAGTTGTAAACTGAGATCTATTTTCCGAAACCAACATAGACTATATACGTGTGCTTTGTAATCGAATAAGTAATACCGTTCCAAGCCCAGCGAGGACGTAGTCCTTACATCCGCTCCAGGGTAAAAATTTGACCATCCTTGGTCAACCACCTTCTTTTTGTTGGCTTTGGTTGTGTGACGGTAGCCGTGACTTGTGTGGTGCTTGAAAGCGGCCTCATACGGCGACGGCGGGGTCTTCTCTGGTTGAGGTGCCAATGGCAGCTGTGAGGGTGGCCGTGCGAACGACTCGGAGGTGGCATCAGGGGGCGTTGAGATCGATGGATGCGTCACCAGTGGCGGTCACGGCGTTGGTGCTGGTGGGGGTTTTGAAACTCGCCTTGCTGCTCCAGTGTGGGTGTTTCGGCTGGGCTGCATGCCAGTGACGTGGCGTCGGGTGGTCGAGGCAGCGGGAATGTGGAGACGCGGCGCTAATAGGCAAGGTGAGAGGAGGCTGAGAGAGACGTAGCGAGCAGAGGTCGGTGGGAACGGTGGAGTGCGAGGGGGAGAGATTGCGGTATGACATAAGCGCGGGGTTGACGACTTGCTCTGGGGACACGAGCAATAGGCTGGGAGGTGGAGGTGACGACAGAGGATGAACAAACAATGGAAGTGGGGGTGAGGAGGTAGGCACCGAGCCGGACGGCAACAGAGAACGAGCGGGGACAGGCGAAGGAGGTGGGTGCAAGGGTGCGGGCAATGGATCTGTCAGCAGCGGTGAATGGGTGGGCAAAGGCATGGGAGGCAGAGGTGACAACAGAGGACGAACAAACAATGGGAGCGGGGGTGAGGACGTAGGCAACAAGCCAGATGGTGGCAGCGAATGGGCAAGCGGAGGCATGGACGATGAGAGCAGAGGACACGAGTCGGGCGGAGAAGGTGAATGGGTGGATGGGAGTACGAGAGGCGAAGGCAAGGGCGGGGGTGAGAATGCAGGGGGCGAGTCAGACGGCGGTGATGGCGGCAAAGGTGTAGGTGATGAGTCGGATGGCGTACCGATGAGGGGACCAGCATCCATGTCGACTCGACGTGGTTGCAGGTCCCTCTCGCCTGGGTCATTAAGCTGTTGGGACAGCGGGGAAGAAGTGACGGGGCAGCCGAGTCCAGGTGGGCGTTCGGAATGGGAGCAGGGGGTGACTGGGCGTGTCGCAAGGGGGGTAGGGTCTGAGGTTGGTGGGGAAATAGGCATGGATACAGGCTTTGGCTGTTCGCTTTGCGCGCGGGGCCCGGTTCGAGTCTCAACGTTCGAGGAGGGAGCGTGTCTTACTACTTGGAGACCGAAGTACATGTTCGGTGGCTTGGGCCCAGCAGGTGGCTGCTCGAGGCCCTGGACCGGCTCCTGTGCAAAGGCTGCGCACGCACTCATGAAAACGTCTTCAAAGTAGAGGAAGGGGTGATGGTTTGACTGATAAGGGACCTTGGAAATGAGGTGTCGCAGAAGCTTTCTACAGTCGTCAGGGTGGAATCCTCGGAAGAATGCAGTGTCGCGTTCTTCTGCTGTCAGGTGGCGTGCAAGGACTAGATTTTTGCTGGTGGCTAGAAACAGCCGGAAATACCGTATCACATCGCCTTCGCTATGCATGTGCCTTCTTGACTCGTGCTGTACAAAGTCGAATACTCTCTGTCTCATAGCCTCATGCCGTGGTGTGGATCTGCCAAAGATGTCTGTGAGGTATTGTAGGTATTCGGACCACTCATCGCATTCGAAGTCAAAGGGATCTAGAGACTTCCAGGAGTCGTGCATTGAAGGGGCTACATAGTGGACGATTGCCTTGGTGCGCTGTTGGTCTGTGAGCCCACGAGCATCTGCATAAGCTTCAAACTCTTGTATGAACTCCTCAAAGCTGTCGTTGCGGCCTGAATAGTACATCTTGGGTGAATGTTCGGGAGTTGCCAGTGGTGGTCTGAAAAAATGGGGCCGGTGGACAGCCGTCGGAGGCAGTGATGTAGGAAGTCTGAAGGGGGGCTGGCAGCTCGGGAATTGCTGGGTGTGGTGAAAACGACAGCGTTTTGGGGCTTCTTGTAGCGTGTTTCCCAGGCAGTCAAAGAGGTGAGGTTTTGAGATGGAAAGAAAGAAGAAAAAAAATTGGGGAGGGGGCGTCTACTGACTTCCCCTCGCGGTGGGCTCCAGTTGTAGATAGTTACGCGAGTGTAGGGTTATCGACCCAAGGGGAAGTGTAGATAGAGATAGATAAGATAATGGGAAACACTGAGGTGCACAGTAGCACGGACACGGCGGGCGTAGACGGAATCGTTAGAGCGAAGGTGAGTTGTAAACTGAGATCTATTTTCCGAAACCAACATAGACTATATACGTGTGCTTTGTAATCGAATAAGTAATACCGTTCCAAGCCCAGCGAGGACGTAGTCCTTACAGGGCCAAAGGATACATTCGCGCAAATGAATGGCGGCACTTCCTCCGGCAATTCTCCGCTGTAAGAACACTGCGTGTATGTCGGGGGTTCGCCGAGCACGTTGCTCTTGCCCTGGAAGACGTCACCGCGGAGATGGTTGCCGAAGTTTTTCCGGTCCTCGACTTGGTTTACTTAGGTGGCCAGCCGGTGTCATCCGTTGAGAAGTTCCTCGCAGCGCGCCGGCTCTCTGGTCACCCCGTAACTATTGTCGACACGGAAGCGGAGTTTGATGAAAGAGTAAAGTCCTATGATAGTGATTAAGAGAGAGTTCTATACCAGTTGCGTAATTTATAGCCTTTCTTCACTATCCAACGGTTCTAAACGTCTTTCATAGCACTTACGAATCTATTTTTACTTTGGACCGCTGTACATGATGCGTGCATTCGTACGAATCTAACGATGGACTTGTCGTGTCTGGTATTGGACGTAGAATCTTGCATGAGGGCCTTTTTTTAAAATCCATTTTTGTGCAGATTACCCTATGTAGCGCTACACTTTTGATAAACTACGCGTCCATGTCTCTCCGCTTTCCAGGTTTCTACCCTTCCATCTTAAGTCTCCCCCGTTCCCCGTGGGGAAAAGTGTAACTTCTTGTCAAGCGTCGAGGTTGGTAGCTGTTCCAGAGCCGACTCGATGCTCGGAACGAACATGCCTGCGGCCTCGAGCCTCGTCACGCTCTTCAGGTGGTAGAAAACGTCCAGCCAGAGCGCCGAGTCCATCTCATCCGGGTCCAGCCAGCCGACCATTGAGGAACGACTCCATGTCGAGCCGCTTCACGCCAGAAAGCCAACTCGTCGCACGTGATCTGGAGCTCATCCTTCTCACTCCCAGTCTTTCGCATCACGAGCGTTTCCGTGGTACATGGCCGCCAACCTCGCGCCAGCCACCCTTGTCTCCATACACCTGGTTCGGACTCCTTACTTTCCGTAGTTTCGATGCCCCATTCACTCTCGACTAGTGCTGCTTGAATCCCTCCATCGGCGCTGGGTGCGGTGCGAGCCCGGTTGGAATCTTGGGGTGAAAATGGCTTGCCGGGAGACGGGAGCTGGAATTGGTCGACGACCAGAACCTCGTCCAAACGCAGGACGGACATGTGATGAAGTGATGCGAGTCGATTTGTGTGACTGATGGACTGTGAGAGTTGCAGGGTGTCGAATTCGAAAGCATGTTATGCTGAGTCTCCAGAACGGGAACGTCGATCCTGGAGATAAAGTCCTTCAGGTAGCACTGTCACCGCAAAACTGGAATTCGGCAAGAATAGGAAGGGTTACAGGACACGAGCCTTGCGCCATAGACAGGCCAATGGAAGCGCCTATGGGGTGAGGTACCCTCTTCTGGAGATGCCGTCGAGTCGAAGAGAGACAAGGCCCCGAGAGGATAATAAGAGGAGTGGCAGTGCAGGAAAGGGGATATGACTCAAGTGAATATCGCGTAATCGTGGGGTGGGTTTACACAGAAATCCCACAGGAATGATGGCCCGTGATGATTTGATCGTAGACCGTGATTCAAGCCGGAGATATTCCAGGGCAGGGAACGATGCCACAGCCAACGCGCCTGATTTTGACAATAATGTCTCTGTTAGGAAGTGGTTGATTGCGCGTGTGCGATCGGGGTGCCGGAGGACGAAGGAGGCATTGTTTTCATCCTCGGTTCGTCCTCGTCCTGCCATTGCCGTGGGCACCACGTGGCGGTTGGTAAGGTTGGCCATTAAGAGCCTTTTTCCTGACTCTAGCCAGTCGCTTGAAGGTGTAAGTTAGACGATGTGGCGATGCGAACACCAGGAATCGCTACCTTCGGCACACGTGGATGAGCCGATGCCATTGCCACGGACTCCATGTTGGACCCGCGGGCGACTCGGACGAAGTTTCGTCCAATGCTGAGTCTGTCGCGGCAGCAAGTCGGATGTATATAGGTCTGGAAGCGTTTCTCTTTGTCGCGTTGCTCGATCTCGCCTGTACCGCCTACTATAAGTTCGCGGCCTCGTAAGACAGCTGACTCTGAGGGTGATCACTACGTATCAAGACGACGTAACTTACCTCTGTTCCTTCGGTCAGTGAGCTGCGGAAAAACGTTACAGTCCGACTGAGCTTCCGCGTAACATCGTCCCTCAATAAGGCCGCAATGTCCGCCCCGCCTCGGAAATTATGGGAAGAACCGGCGCATAGACCGCGGTGACGATGCCCCGTAGGGACAACTGAGGCCCAACAGGCTGGTTACCCTCAGACGAGTATTGGCGTCTGTCCTCGCAATCGTTGTTTGGGTCACCTGGGCAAGGCGAGATTGGGACTATGTCAGACCGGAGGGGAACTGCTCGGGATACCTCGGCGACAGTTAGAGGGGGACGTCGAGGTGTTGACTTGGAACACAGAACGGCAATCCGACGGCTCCATGTTCTCACAGATTGTAGTGACAAAGTATCGTGGCGGTAGTACTTTCCGTCATTAGATCCATTGAGTGTTTGGATTGAGGGACCCAGGGACGGTGACCTGACAGAAGGCTGTTCTGGATGGAGGGGTGAGAATAGAGGGAGGACAGGTCGTCATTGTGTTATCGTGAGTTCGGCCCTGGGTGTCGCCAACCATGAGTGAGACTGAGGAGCTACTAACTTAGTCGAGCTCGGTTCCAAACGCACTTGACGCGAAAGTCACGTTTTTTTGGCTGTAACTTATAGCGGTCCTTCTACTCTCATCACACTATCGGCTCCCATTTTTCGCTATTGAATACAATATCATATCTGGATTATATCCGTTGAGAACGTGAACATGGAATCGGTTTCCGGCTGCAGTATATGCTCCTCACTCAGGACGCTGAATCCGCGACAAGTCATGACACGTCCGTTATTACATCTGAGACGAATCCACGAATTGTTTACATACACGCGGTGTAGGGTACAGATGATTCACTTATTCTCTCCATGATCATGTTGCCTACTGGTACTCCTCCTCCTGCCAGTACGAGTCTTTATCTACTTCGCTCAACCGGTATGAATTGAGTTCTGCATCAAAGTCCCATGAGTTCCTAGTCACAGAATCGTCTTGGAGTCTGCGATCAGCAATGATTTTCTCGAAGAATTCCACATCCCGGCGGCCTAAGCATCGGCCTAAGTAAACCAACTCAAGCATTGGTAATACCATCACATTTGCTTCGGGTTCAGAAACCATCTCCGAGTCCTCGCTCACGTCATCGAGTGCAGGAGGATCCATCCTGTCCACGTACAGTGTCTGCAAGGCAGTAAATGGACGGAGGAGTTGCAACCATTCGTTGCGGCCGATCTCTGGAGCAGATCTGTCGAGATCAAAGGAAAGATGGCGTACGTTGGACAGTGGTGTGGGGAACTGGTCGAATACCTGAACTACGTGTGAGGGTCCCCATTCCATGCCAAAGAATGATATGTCAATCATAAGATCGCGGTGTGTATGAGAAATGTGAAGGCTGATGTTATGGGAGGAAAAGCGAGCATTTAACCATCCAAACTCGCGTAGCCAAGGGTTTTCTGAGCGATTGATGAACTCAGACAGCTCGACAGCTCGAAATCCAGCAGGTCTATCTAAAAACCATATTTTGAGCCGTTTGATTTGAGGGCAGGCAAGTCGAGCTACAAGATTCTCCAAGTAAGTGCAGATACCATCGAACTCAAAGTTTATGAGAGCGGGAAGTGTGATTCGTGCTACGGGAGGTGTGCGTATTTGATCAGGATGGAACGTCGCTGACTCTGATGGGGATGTAATGAAGAGGGAACGAAGAGTGGTCAACGTGGCCAGACTACCAACCATTGCCTCAGGTGAAATATAACCGGTCTCCGGAGTGTCGTTGAGTTGGAGTTCGACAAGGTGAGTGGCCGAGGAAAGAAGGGTAGGTAAGGCCGGAAAGGGAATGCTGTATAAGCAGAGTCTCTGTAAAGACGGCGCAGATCCACCCAAGAATCCTTCAGGGAGAACCGGTGTATCACCACGCGATATGAGCTCTAGAAATCTCAGCATCGGAAATGACTCCTGCATAACTGTTGTGATCTTTCCCAACTGTGATCCTTCCATGTAAAGCTTGACACAAGACACACGATCAGGGTGCTCGAGTGCAGCAACGACATTATCTTCATCATCAGGAGCAAGCTCCCTGGAATAGTTTTGGGTATAGTCAATGATGATAGGGAGGGCCGGCCAGTAACCCAGGTGTGACCTGACAGGAGTCCCGCATTTGCATTGAAGTTGGATATAGAGGTGGTGTGGCGATGCAAATATGATTTGACGCCATCGTTGGCAGACGTGCACCAGACTGTCCCAATCCCATTTCCATCTCCATGGTTCATCGCTGGAAGTGTCTTCGTCTTCGTGGATTCTACAGAAGTGGAATATATTGAGCAAGATGTCGTCTGTGAGTACATCGGTTGTTGCAGATCCACAACTCATGGCTAAGCCATAGCCATATGGTGAATCATTGTTGGAGTCACCACATGGGAATTTAAGACGTACATGGATCTCGTACTTCGTCTCGTAACTCACGGTGAGTTTGAGAAATACTCAGGCCTTCGCAAGGGCTGCGTGAAGCGGCACCAGAGGATGAATCACTCAGTAGAGAGGGTGAATCAGGGGGTGAATGATCGCTTGAAAGATTGGCGGTGAGTATTTAGTCAACTGATCCAGAGATATAGTAACAAAGACCCATACACACCTGTAGGAACCCATTTATGATGTAGGCGGGTTGAAAGGAAATTTGAAGCTACCCCAAGAGCTACCCCTGTCTTGGTGCTTGTACGAAGCTGTATGTCACGGCCAAGGAGGTCGAGAAAAGGGGCGATGTATCCGAGAGAGGGCCAGTTCAGTTGGCGATGGGAGTCGATAATGGGAGAAGATGAGCGAAGCGAAGATGGACCAAGGCTAAACGAGTCCGCTTTGGAGAGGGGAAGAGTTGAAGGCACACGAGATGGATCAAGGAAAGGAACTGGATAGTCTATTCGGTACATTTTTATACAGATTTTCTAAATTTATGAGGGAATAGAGGTAAAGTAAAGTAAGGAGGTGCGCGAGCCCCTATGAAACTGAAACGCGCTTTGAACAGAATGCAGGGCGTAAAATATGGAAGCACGAAAGCGGTGAGGTCTCCTGGGCGGGAAAGGGGCGCCGCCGATCAGCACCAACAGACATCATGCTCAACTTTTCAGCCGAGTTGGACGAGCGGTTTTGAGAATGAGGCCGCGTAGTGCACAGTTGAATTAGGGGGCGATCGGAGAGTTGGCATCGGCGAACTTCTCGAAGGGTCCGGGCAGTCTGACGTCGTCCAGCACCGACGACACACTCCTCGGACCCCAGGAGGCTGATCCAGAGCTGACTCGGCACGAACATACCTGTGACCTCGAGCCTTGTCACGCTCAAATGGCGAAAAGCCCAGCCAGAGCGCCGAATCCGCGCCGAATCCATTTCGTCCGGGTCTAGCCGGGCCGACCACGGAAGAAATGATGACTTTATGTCGAGCCGCCGCAGGCCAGAAAGGAAAAGGTTGTGTGAAAATGTGGAGAAGCGTGACCTGCAGATCCAAACTCGTTGGACGAAAATTACTGGCTGAGGGAGACGAGAACTGGAATTGGTCGACGACCAGATATCATCCCCCAAGAGCCGGATGGACATTTGAGGTGACGCGAGTGTTTTGTGCCTGCGTCGAATGCGCTCGGTTTAAAGAAAGCTATGTTGAGCCTCTCCAGAACGCCTATCCTGGAGATAAAGTCCTCCAGGTAGGCGCTGTCACCGCGAAGTAGAATTCGGAAAGAGAAGGAAGGACTGCATAGACCCTCAGCGGACGCCCTGCACTTCCTGTGTCGGAAAGCACTTGAAGCAAAGGGAAGGAAATGGATGCGTAGGGACTTGAGATAAGTCGTCATAGACAGGCCAATGGAAAGCGCCTCGGGCTTGAAGTAACCTCTTCTGGAAATGCCGTCCGAGTCAAGTCGAAGAGGGAAAAGGTGCCGAGTGGATAATGAAAATGCAGGAAAAGGGATATTACTCGAGTGAATATCGCGTAATCGTGGTGGAACCACCCAGAAATGCCACAGGAAGAATTGATCATAGTTTGTGGTTCAAGCCGGAGATATTCCAGGGCCGGAAACGATGCCAGAACCAGCGTGCCCGATTTTAAGAGCAATGACTTGTCAAGAAGAGGTTGATCTCGCGTATGCAGTCACGGCCAATCGGAACGCCGGAGGGCGAACGAGGCATTATGTTCATCCTCGAGACATTCGGGTCGTCCTCGTACCGTTTTGCCGTGGATACCATATGGCGATAGGTAAGGTCGGCCAGCCGTCCGGACTTTCATCACTCGGGCCAACCGCTTAAAGGTGTAAACGAGTCATTGACCCAGACGGTGCGGCGACACGAACACCAGGATTCGCCACCTTGGGCCTGCACCGCCCACCACCTACTCTAAGTTAGCTATGTAAGAAGCCGACTCTAAGGGTGATCACGTACCTCTGTTGCTTCGGTTACGTTACCTGCGGGAAAACGTTGCAGTCGACTGAGCTTCCGCGTAACTTCATCTACTGTACCCCGCTTCAAAAAGTATGGGACGAACCGGTGCATTGACCACTGTGACGACGCCCGTGGGGAAAACTGAGGCTCAACAGGCCGTCAGACGAGTATTCACGTCTGCCCTTGGCTGGGACACCGGGGCGAGGCGAGACTGGGACTATGTCAGTGAGCACAGACCAGAGGGGTACTGCTTGGGATACCTCGGCAAATGTTAGAGAGGGATATCGGGGTGTTGGCAGCGAACACTGAACCGCGAACCGACGACTCCATGTCCTCACAGGAAACATTTTCCAGTGACAAAATGTCATCGTAGTAGTACTTTTCATCATTAGATTCGTTAAGTGTTTGGATAGAGGGACCCAGGGATGATGACCCAACAGAAGGCTGTTCTGGACGGAGGGCAAGAATAAAGCGAGGCCCGGGACAGGTCGTCATTATTATCGTGAGAAGCCTGGCCCTGGGTGTCGCCAACCATGGTCTACGGGTGAGAGTGTGGAGGCTAGGGACAGCGGGTGATACTAAGTTAGTTGAGCACCTCGATTTAGGGCTGAAACATGTTCCAGACGCACGTGACGCAAAAGTCACCCTTTTTGGCCACAACCACAAGTCGATTATTCAAGTACGGCACACTTGCATTGTTCACTTCCGCATCTCCATAGAATCGGCGTAGATCTATAGTCTCTCATTCCATATAGACATCGGGTAATGCAATGTATAACTTAGTTCCTTGAAACGCCGTCCCTGTTCATGTTGGCATTTAACGCGGCGCACTGGCGGATCATCATCATGCTGCGGATGGCTATGACTTCGAAGAGTCAAACGGCAAAGCTATCGGCGAAACCAGCTACCTTGTACTCAACACGCGTTGACGACTGTTATAGAACCTTAACAAGGAAATCGCAGTGACAATGGGCTCTAAATCGGGATGAGGCAAACCCAACTCAGAGAACACCGTGATACATTGGGACTCGGAGACACAGCGCAAATCAACAGCTTCCCTAGATGGCGAACTGTCGCAGCTCTCATGGGAATTTGCAACACTGTTACGGCTTCCAGATTAGTACCCACTATCGAGACAAGAGTGGAGAAGCGTCGAGGCGCGAGGTGTTAGTACATGTTAGTAGTTGCGTTTGTTCCACAGAGACGGTATAAGCGCCGCAGTAATCGCAATTGTGTACATTACACAGGATGTATGAGAATGTATGCAGGCGGAGAGATCCGTGCGCAGACTAGCAGAAGCAGAATGTCAATACCGTCTTCAAGAATGCCATATATAAGCTATATGAGGCGCTCGTGTTGAACGAACGGGAAAGGGGGAAACGCTGATCAGCCGACAACACCAACAGATGTCATGCTCAAATTGTCAGCCGACTCGTTGGGATGTTCGGTGGTGAGTACGAGGCCACGTAGTGTACAGTTAGGGGGCAATTGGAGAGTTGGCATGCGTCGCGTCGGCAAACTTCTCAACTTGGGCATCGGCATCTGACATTTTCCAAATTGGAAAAGGTCGTGCAGCGGCGGCAACACACTTCGGACCGTCCTGACCTCAGGACCGTCTCCTAATCGTCTCAGGAAGCCGACCGGGTCTAGCCGGGCCGACCACAGAAGAAACGGAGCCGGGAAGGAGGAGCCGGGAAGGAGAAAGGATGGGGAAGCGTGACCTGCAGATCCAATTCATCGGACCTCACTTGGAGCTGAAAGTTACTTGCTGAGGGAGACGGGAGCTGGAATTGGTCAGCATACTATCCTTTGGACGAAAGCGACGGGTACTTGTGGCAGGATACAGGCAGTTCACTACGATATGTCATTGACCCAACCAATCCCGAGGCCCTCAGCAATGCTGCGATTTCGAGTAATTGGCGACTCAATGCTGAGGCGGCTGAGCTAGCGACACCATCCAGAACACGAGCTGAGGCTGGCAGGCTGCCGCCAGTGCCATTCTTGAGTACTAGTAGTGCCACCACCGCCAATGGTGGCCAAGCAAGTTTGTGGAGCATTGCGATGAGAAGGAAACGTAAGGTGGAAGACACGCTAGTGTGCCATCGAGGATGGGGGATGCGAGGACGATGGCCCAGTCCTCAGTTGTCGGTGTGTGCCTTGGTGTGTCCGGTCCAATTTCTTATGTAACGCAGGGTACGTCAAAAGACAGGGGCGGCTCTCCTTTCCAACTAGTGCCTACATCACCATTGAGCGCTATGAGCTCCCACAGGTGCGGGAATTCGTTGCCAGATATGTGACCAGTTGACTAAATACTCACCGCCAATCTTCAATTTGCTCAGTCTGTTGAGTGATTCGTCCTCTGGTGCCGTTTCACTTGGCCCTCGCAATGGCCTGAATATTTCTCAAAGTCACTGGGTACAAGAGGAAGTTCCGGTTCCAGGTATGTCTTAAAAATACCTATGTGGCGACTGCGACAATTATTGACCCATGCGGCTATGGCTTAGGCATGAGCTACGGGTCTGCATCGACGATCGACGTGCTCACAGACAACATCTTGCTCAATATATTCCACTTCTGTAGAAACCGCGCATTCCCCGACAGTGATCCACCATGGGGATATGAATGGGATTGGGACAGTCTGGTGCACGCCTGCCGACGATGGCGTCAAATCGTATTTGCGTCACCACGCCACCTCTATATCCAACTCCAGTGCACACCCGGCACTCCTGTCAGGTCACACCTGAGTTGTTGGCCACCCCTCCCTATCATTATTAACTATGGGAGCAAGCGATTGCTTCCTAATGACGAGGATAATGTCATTGCTGCACTCGAGCACCCCGATCGTGTGTCTAGTATCAGACTTTCCATAAAGAGATCGCAGTTGGGAAAGATTGCGACGGTCATGCAGGAGCCATTTCCAGCGCTAAGATATATCACGCTCATATCAAATCGCGACACGCAGGTCCTTCCCGATGGATTCTTGGGTGGATCTGCGCCATGTTTACGACGACTCTGCCTAGGCGGCATTCCCTTTCCAGCCTTACCATCACTTCTTTCGTCGGCCAGTCACCTCGTCGAGCTCGAACTTTACGACATACCGAAGGCTGGTTACATTTCACCGGAGGCAATGGTTGGCGGTCTGGCCGCGTTGACCCGTCTCCATACTCTTTTCATCATATTCCGATCGATGACATCCCGGCGTCCTGGCCCGCTTCCCCTAACACGGACTGTCCTTCCTGCTCTCATAAACTTCGAATTCCAAGGCGTCAGCACATATTTGGAGGATCTTGTGACACGAGTCGACTGCCCTCGAATCAAGTGGTTCAAGATATTTTACTTGAAACCACGCGTTGGCTTTCGAGGTGTGCGACTACTCGAGTTCATCAATCGCCTAGAAACCCCCCGGCTACGCGAGTTCGGATGGTTAGATATTGGTTTTGCCACCTCTGGCGACATCTGCCTTGAATTTTCTCATCCACACTACCGTTACGATGTTATGCTTTGCATATCATTCCTTGGTGAGGAATGGCGACTCTCACACGTAGTTCAGGTACTCGACCAGTTCTCCGCTCCACTCTCCAACGTGCGCCATCTCTCCATTGGTTACTATAGACCTGCTCCAGAAATCAGCCACAATGAATGGTTACAACTCCTCCGTCCGTTCACCGACGTGCAGACACTGGACGTGGTCAGAGTGTGGCACAAGTGCGATCCTCCTGCACTCGAAGACGAGAGCGGGGAGATGGCTTCTGAAGCTGAAGCGGCGGTGTTACCAGCGCTTGGGTTAATTTACTTAGAGTGCCGGGAGATGGGATTCTTGAAATTCTTCGAGAATATTGTCGCCGATCGCCAGAGCTCTAGCCGCCCCGTAACCGTCGCCGGGAGCGAGCGGGACTTTAGAGAACGGCTCGAGTCCTACCAGAGAAAGGATATAGACCCGTACTGGTGGGAGAAAGTGTACGATGGTGCAGAGTAGCTCTACTGCGTATACGTAGTAAACAATTTTAAGTTGTACATTCGTCCCAAATGTAATAACGGACGTGTCTCATCAAAGTCCTGGACTCGGCACCCCGAGTGAGGAGTATATACTGCCGCCGAAAGCGGCATGCAGTGAGGAAACCGATTATAAGTTCTGGTTATCATATACTCAACGAGCATAATAATACCTCATCTCATCTCTGCAACTTCCCTGCACTGGCCCAACCCCGGGACGTTGTCGTTTGCTGCATTGTCGCAGTAGGTCATCACTTCCCAATTAGTCTCACCTCAGCTCTCCTGCTCTGGTACACGCAACACCGCTGCGGTTTTCAAGTTATTAGTACCCGTGCGCCAGATAGAAGTTGGAGGGAACTGCTGATGTCGCTCTAAGCACCGGGTACCAGTGTTGCTGTGGGACTCGGATCTAGTACCCCCTGTTGATTGTATGGCCTAGGAGGATGGCGTACGAAATTTAACATCAAATGGCGAGTTACATACACAAACGCATTCAGCACTCTCGAACGAAAATCGGGAAGGGTCGAAGCGCAACGTGTTGATAGTTCCGGTTGTTTCAACAATCGTTCTACGGAGAGACGGTATAGGTGCCGGACGAGTAATTGCGATTGTGTACAGTACTGTACATGGTTTGTGAGAACGTAAGCAGGTAGAGAGATCTGTGCGCGGACCAGCAGAAGCAGAATGTCAATACGTCGAGAATTCAAGCGTAGATGAGGCATAGATAAGCAATACAAGGGTGCTCGTGTCGAACGAATGGGAAAGGGGGGCAGCGCCGATTAGCCAACTGCACCAAGAGACACCACGCTCAAATCGTTGTGCGACTCGTTGGGAAGAGTGTTCGGCGGTGAGAGGAAGGCCGCGTAGTGTATGCCACTGGTTAGGGGGCGGTCGGAGAGCTGGCGTGCGTCGGCGAACTTCTCGAAGGGTCCGAACGATTGACACTTCCCAACGTAAAAGTCGTGACTCGGAGAAACATCGCAAATCGACAGCTTCCCCAGATGGCGAACCGTCGTAGCTCTCATGGGGATTTGTAACAGTTCCAGATTGTTAGTACCCGCAATCGAGACAAGAATGGGGAAGGGTCGAGACGCAAGGTGTTAATAGTTGCATTTGTTCCACAGAGAGATGGTATAAGCGCCGCACGAGTAATTGCAATTGTGTACTGTACAGATGTAAGCAGGCGGAGAGATCCGTGCGCAGACTGGCAGAAGCAGAATGTCAATATCGTCAAGAATAGATAAGCTATACGAGGCGCTCGTGTTGAACGAACGGGAAAGGGGGCAGCGCCGATCAGCCGACCACACCAATAGATGTGATGCTCAAATTGTCAGGCGACTCGTTGGGATGAGCGTTTGGTATGAGCGTTCGGCGGTGAAAACAAGGCCGCGTAGTGCACAGTTAGGGCAATCGGAGAGTTGGCGTGCGTCGGCGAACATATCGAAGAGTCCGGGTGTCTACATTTTCCAATGTTAATGAAGGTCGTGCAGCGTCGGCGACACTCCTCGGACCGTCTCTCCAGGAAATTGATCCAGAGCCGACTCGATGTCGGCACGAACATACCTGCGACCTCGAGCCTCGTCGTCCGGCCAGAGCGCCGAATCCATTTCTACCGGGCCTAGCCGGGCCGACCACGGAAGAAACAGCTTCAAGAAGGAGCACCAAAAGTCGTGTGAGGATGTTGGGAAGCGGGTCCAACTCGTCGGACGTGACTTGGAGCCGAAAATTACTTGCTGAGGGAGAAGGGAGCTGGAATTGGTCGACATGCTATTACACTTGGACGAAAGAACAAATTGCATAGAACGGGTACTTGTGACCCAAACACAAGGACGCCGCATATCTACTGGCAAGGGGCAGTTCATTGGACGATATGCCATCGACCCAACCAATCCCGAGGCCCTCAGCAATGCTGCAATATCAAGTGGTCGATGACTCGATGCTGAGGCGGCTGAGCTAACGACACCATCCAGAACACGAGCTGCAGGTTGTCGCCGCTATTCTTGAGTACCACCAACACCGCCAGTGGTGGCCAAGCAAGGTTGTGGGCACGATGAGAAGGGAACGCAAGGTGGAAGCACGGGTGGAAGATACACTAGTGTGGATGGAGGACGGCGGACCCCGGCTCACTGGCAGTTAGTACTAGTACGCACAATACTGTATCAACCAATTCATCAGGGAAATCGGGAAAGTTAAAATTTACCGTGTTATGCCGGATTATTGCAAATTATGCCAAATTTATCAAAATACGCTAAATTTGCGAAAATATTCGCAAATTCTACAGTGGCCCAAGGGTGACCCGGTAAATTTTCCATTATAATGCAGCAATGCAGCTAAATGAAGCAAAACTCTGTGCTAGTACAACAGTGGTTTTAACTAGGGCTGCGCACCGTCCATATTACGGAGACGGCCGTACAAAACACAGTGGTTGACGGGGTAGTCATACTATATACGGTACGTGCACCTACCTCTTGAGCTCCTCGACGGTACGGCACGGGTGCATAAATGGCCGTCTGACGGTGATACGGCTACTAGCAAGTAAGGATTTGTAACTACTAAACAACACACTGTAACTACTTAGTCTAACTACCAAGCCTGCTGCATCCCGTCGCCACCGTCGCGTCGCCACCGACGTCTGTCGCGTTGTCTGTTGCATCCGAGTTGTCGTCGTCGTCGTTTGGTGTTGCGTTGCTGTCACCGTTGTCGTCGTCTTCACCCCGCTGTCGTCCGAGTTGTTGTCAAGTCAGACACTACCCCATTGCCGTGGTTGAATCGTTGTCGCCGCCCCGCCATCGTTTAAATTCCTGTCACTGGTGTTATTGGGATGGCACTAGCGTCGCGTTTGGGGCGGACGCAGCTGGACTTGGCTTGGCGGGATGGCGGTGGTAGTTAGCAGCTTGTTCAGCTCGGGGCGGCGTCGGCGAAGTGCTCTGTTTTGTCGTAGTTGGCAGCACATGTGCCGTTGGTGAGGGGCTTTTCGTTGGTACTGTCATCGTTGTCCGGCTTGGCTTGAAGCCAAGGTGAAACAACGCGTCACAGTTCCCTAACCTGAAGGGCTATTTTCACACCAGAAAGAGAGGCAGAACGCGGGGAATTGATAATGGAATTGAGTAAAAACGTGGGTCCCTAAATACGTCAGGTCTTGTGACTAGGGTTGAGCGAAGTGGGAAAAAACGGCACGTTGAAGTGAAAGTGGGGGAAAGTAGCACAAGTAGGGAAAAGAATGGAAAGGAGAGTTGACGACCAAGGTCGAAAATGGGATATGAGGTTACGGTTCAGGACACGGCCAAGTGGCGACATAGGTCATGTTGATAAGCCTGAGGTGCACTACTCAGTGAAAATGAAATGCACGTAAGAACTCGTTGATAAAACACGAAGGAACTTGAAGGGGCGCACCTCTGCCTGACACAAAGAATGCGAGCTTAGGGCAAGCCACTAGAAGTCGTAGTCATCTTGAGTGAAATACGGTCTTGGTCTGTTGTCGATGGTATGAATGGACTCGGACTTGGTGGGATGCGAACGAAGTAAGGACCATGTGGCAATAAATGGTTTGAGAACGAAGCGGAGCTTTCGACGACACCGGGACCAACGACCAGGTGTGTAGGGTTGGAGTCCAGCGTTGGTTTCAATGAAGATCATGTCTGAGTTGAGGAATGACTAAGGGCTGGAATGACAACTTTCGAGGGCAAGACAGAGGGAAGAGAAAAATAGTATAGAATATGAGGCAACGTCAAACGGAGACCATTCAAGTTTGGTTTGGTGGCGGTTTGAAGATGGCCTATTTTGGCAGGAATACCCCACGGTGGACCGAAGACTCCGAAGAGGGCCACAGCGCTGTATTAGTTTACGGAATTGTGCAAAGTATGGAAAATCTGTCTATCTGTAAGATTGTTCACAAAGAACGTGTCACAGCAATCCAAAACATTGCTACTAGTCCACTCAGCTGGCACAACTGGCCCGAATTTGGGTAAGAGGTGCACGCTCCGTCGGATATTCCCCACTGGGACAATGCTACATATCCAGTTACCCTCCAAATCTTTCTGTGGTCGTATCTTGAACATCCCATTATTTGGGTCGAGGTTGTTAAGTGGAGAGTACCATTGTACGTATGCTAGGTGAAGTGGCACTGATACCCCAGGGTCGAAGATGCGGGAATGATACTTTTGGGGTATTGAAAATACGACACGAATGCGCCCGACACAATAACCTGTTCGATGCCAGATTCATTAGCCACGAACCCAAATGCAGTTGATCAAACGTACCTTTAACCCCATGTTCCTTTCCTGTCCCGTCATTAATCAAAGCCGTATCAAAACGCCCGGCGATTGTTCGATTGTATTTGCCCTTCCGTGTTGGTTGTGCGTGAATCGTATCAGAGGTCGAGCAATTGCCGGTAATAGGGTTGGACCGAGTGAACTTAATCACGTGCCACACAGGAAGTCGATTAAAAGGTAGGCGCTGTCACGGCGCAGCCGGGACGGAGCCTATACGAAGACCCGAAGTACATGCGAGACGATCCGCGATGGGACCAGGAAGTCTGCGGAGCCACAGCAGTGCTCGAACGCCTGCTAGAAAGCTGGGAGAAAGCACCACGCGCAGAAGATCACGTGCGAGTTGGACGCGCGGTCCGAGTTATTGGCCGTCACGTGACCCCGGCACGTGACCTGCCTAGAACGGTCCGGAAGAGCCTAGATGAGCTTATGCCTAGGCTGAAGCTAGAATGTGAGTCCGGATGAGCTTGAGCCTGGACGCGGTCTAGATCGGTGACTCGTGTTGTGTTATCTCTGACTCATGTTGTGTTATCTCTGACTCATGCCATGAGGGCCTTACGCCATTGGCGGATTTCGATGTGGATGACTGATGCGAATCGAGGGCCTTGTGCCATTGGATAGGTGTATTAGTGTTTCGGATTCGGGCTGAGCTTGAAAGCTCCCCCTTGTAGTATAAGTAGAGGGCTTTGGACGCGTTATAGTCCTTAGCTTTGATATCTTGTGTCAATCCTTCCCTGTGTGGAGATTGTATAAAGCTAGATTGCCTCATTGACCATCCCTTCCTTTGCCATCTTTGCTAGTGTGCTGGAGTTCTCGCCACTACGTGTTCCGCTACAAGTCGTGCTTAGCCATCGCCGACTTCTTCTTCTTATCGATATCGACGTTATCTTGGTCCTCGTGCACGACAGAGCCACTTGGACGCAGCGAACCGGCAACGGCCACGTGTTAGGCAGCAGACGTCCGGAAGGAACGTAACAGGCGCAGCCCCCATAATGAACTCTCGAGCTGCTGGCGAGTCTGATCTGGGTTATTAGAGACAGAAATAAACCTGCGGAGAGCGACCTTGAAGAGTGGTGCCCCATACAAGTCTTGGAGCCTATCGAGTGGCACCGCATACTGTGTTGGGCGCTTGGCCATAGTTAATTCCTGACGTGGGTTCAAGTCAGGTGGCACCCAATCCACGCACTTCGGAATATGAGATCCAGCCAGACGCCATTTGATGTACTGTTCATGGCGGTGGATGCGTTCCTTACGGTCCAGCCACAGCGTCATCTGCTCATACTCGTCCTTGCGATTTGTGGCCGCATACGCATCCTTTGCAAGGTCTATGTGAAGGCGCTCAGTGTACTCAGTATTGAAGTTGTCAGTAGTGCCAAGATACTTGATTGACTCGACGTAATGGGATAAAAAGTGAAATTTTGGGATGTTGAAGTCGGCGCGGATGCCGAGTGTGACAAAAATTTCCTTGTTAGCATGGAATTGACTCAGAGAGTCTGAGAGAAGAGTGAGTGTCGAGTCGGTATGGATGGGATATTGTGCAAGGTATAATAGATCTAATATTGCGCGTACAGACCGGAGGAGCCGGATGTTGGACAGGTTGTTGGGAAGGCGAATGTCAATAACGAGACCCAAGAAAAACCGGCAGATCTGGTCATGTTCATGGCCAGTGACGCGTGAGAGACTGCTGATCCCTTTCATGAAAAGGCGGACATTGTGATTTGGGGGGAGTCGACGGCATCGCGCATCGATTTCGGCGGGACCGCAAGCTTCAATAACCCAAGACTTTAGATACTTGACGACACCCTGATATAGTTGGTGGAGAACGTCGGGAGTGATGGATCGGTAAATATTGAGGTGAGGAAGCCCTAGCCAGAAGGGTTGAGGTACTGGCTTCATGCGGATCTCAGAACAAGTCTGAAGAAAGCCAGCTGAATCGGCCCAGAACGAGTCAAGAGCCGCAAGGAATCTGTCCATCTCGCGCGGAGGCACGTCGTCGGGTTTGAAGTCGCTCAAATCGATTTTAGATGTGCCGCACACGGGGCAGTCGCCATAGATAGAACACGTCGCTAAAACCTGCTCGGGATAGTCGCCAATAAAGCTTGCCAGGATGGGGTGATTCCAGTGAACAAGACCTCCAGCAGTAGACATAAAGACGCCATTCTTTCCTGCTGAAACCAGTGGTCCGAGGATATGTCGCATACAGGCGTGGTAAAGGTTCGCTGTCAGTCGTTTCCGCTTTGCCTGGTTCACCACTTGCTCTAGCTTTGTCGTCGGGAGATAGCCTAGTAGCACATAGGAATGCAAGGAGGTCTTGCGACGGACTTCCTTAGGAATGTTCCCAATCGTCATGTAAATAGGATATGCACTCTTATTTCGAAAAAGAGTCAACTGTGTCTTGTCCGTTGACACGAGGACAGGGACAATGGTGGCCCCCGGCGTGACCTTTTCGACCGTGGCCTGCATCTGAGTCAGCATTTACAACACACACACGTTGTCGCCCCACCTGCGTTGTCCACCACCAAGACCCTGTATGCATATCGTGATACATCCGCTCTGTTCTCTCATCATCGATATAGTGCTTTTCGGGTGCAAAGATAAGGTAAGGAGCCAGGTCTGGGTCCCTGAAGAGTGCGCGGATGCACTGAATAATGTCTCTGTAGAAGACTTCGCACACTTCATCTCCGACCAAAACTTCTTTTCGTTGGAAAGGAGGTCACCAGGAAGGTGAGAGTCAACCAAATCATTTAGTTCTCGTGTGTTTTTGAACGTAAGACCCAGCCGTTCTTGGACCTGAAAACTCGTCAATATTGGGACCACCACGACAACGCGTCATCGATTGCCTGACTCACACCTTCAATGGCCATCATCTCAGTGAATGCTGTTGAACTTGGTCCGCGTAGCTTCGCCCATTTGGCGATCTGCCAGTCCAATGACGATGCAAAAGGTGCGTAAGGATTTGATTGTGATGCATCCCCAATTTTTGTTTCGTATTTTTGATTTTCGGTCATATTTGCTTTCGAGTGCACGACACCTGCGTTTCCTCCTGGATACCTGGTGGCTTTCGGACGTCTCTCAAGCACCGGTCCTACCTCCCCACGTCTCTGAAGTGTGTTGTCGTCTTGTGGTCGTTCATGTTCACTTGGGCTACCTGCAGCCATCTCGGGAGTTGTGCGATCGGTGCCAGAGCTGGTAGCTGCTTCGGGGCTTGGAGGTCGGGCGTGGCGTTGTGGTTCAAGCCCGATATCATCTTGGGCAATAGGGTCTGTGTCGCTGTCACCGCTATCTTTGTCATCTTCGTCCGAGTCCTCCGAGCTGGTGATGTCATCCTCATCCTCTGGGCTACCTGTGGCCATCTCGGGAGTTATGTGATCGGCGCCAGAGCTGGTAGCTGCTTCGGGGCTTGGAGGTCGGGCGTGGCGTCGTGGTTCAAGTCCGATATCGTCTTGGGCAATGGGCTCTGTGTCGCTGTTGATGCTATCGTCGTCCTTGGCAGTGCCATCTTCGTACTCGTCATCACCTGCGGGTAATGAGCTTTGTGGGTCTCAATCATACCAGCATATCTCACCTGACTTGGATGCGACCCTTTTTCATTTTTTTGCTGCTTTGGTAACGTTGTTGACGCTGACAAGTTTGGCAGACCTCAGTTGGGCAAGGTATGACATGCACCGTGGGTTGTTGCTCTTGTAACAGTGCTGGGTGATACCACTGCGCTTCAGTCGTTTTCGGCCACATCCTCTACAGTCCACCATGGTGTTGTTTGTGTTGCGGGTATCGAAGGTAGGTCGCTGTGTTTGCCTTGCAACCTATATGATTTGAAATTACCCGCAAAAAGTTGAACTAGTAAAGTCAACCGCCACTGGTTTTTTTCGCCATAAATACCGGCCCCCATGGTTGGTTTTTCACCCATCATTCTTTCACTTTCACCGCCAAAGTCATCAGTCTCCCTCATGCCTCAACAACCGACCATTGATCAGCCGGAGGTCCCAGCCACTCAGGGATCACGCCGTAAGTGTTTTTCTTCTATGTTTGATGTTTCTCACTGGATGAGGCTAGTTCCCCACCCATCGAAGACCAGGGCCATGGAAAACGCTCCCTGGCGTAGACTCAAGCCCAAGACTTATCTGAGGGTGCCCAAGTCGGCAGCCACAGATGCCTGCACCACAAAAGTCAACGTGCCACCCCCCAAAAAGAAACGCCGGTCAAACACTGGTAAGCAGGGTTGGTCATATTCCATTTTCCGCCCACCGTTCTCGTTGACAGACACATTCTCGACAGCAGCAGACTCGGAATTGCCAGTGGAAGACCCAAATGATGAAGGGACAAATGAGGTGCCTCGTCGCCAAGCTCATACTGACAACTCATGCATGGTGCCACCCCACCTCGAGCGCCGTCAAAAGGCCCTTACTCACAGCTCTGAGGACAAGTCTGGCTCAGAGGACAAGTCCCAGGACGACGACGACGAGGAAGATGAAGACAATGAAGACCTTTTTAGACTCGACAATGAAGCGCTACGACAGACGTTCGACGACGAGGTGAGTTTCACAACAAATTGTGTCATTGGATGGGGGTAATACGTTGCCCCTTAGGCTGTCGGTTGGGACGACAATCAGTCTCCCAAGCCTTCCCAATATCGCCAACTGGCTCGCCGCAACGGTGGTGCCAGTGGTCATGGTGGTGTCAGTTGGGACGGCGATCAGCCCCTTGAACCTTCCCAATACCGCCAACCCCCATATCGCAGCTACGAAGACGATGAGGCCGGTGACTATGGTGATTTCAATGTCGATGACTTTGACATTGACAATGGATTTGGAGTCGCCAATCCCCATGTCAACATCAATGACGCCCACGATGACGACGATGACAACAACAACAACCTTGGGGGCCCTCGGGCCCATGCAAAGGTGCGCAAGGTTCATTCATTTACTTTTCTGTCTTGAGTAGCGTCTTTTGTAGGGACCATTATCCAAGCGCGCTGCTGAGCGGCGCGCTGAGCTTGTTGTACTCAGTGACAACAACTACGGTACTTTGGCTTCCTCCACCGCTGCCCTTAGTGCCGAGTGCAATGCACGCTGGCCACATGCACCTATCTGTCCCCCTGGTCCTAAGCAACGCAATATCCTCATCAACATGCAGCCCGAAGACTTCAGGGCAATTCTGAAGGAAGGCATGCAATCTCTTCTCCGCTACTGTGCATTTCGTCAGGGGTATATACCGGTGGACGCCCAAACTGATCACTTCATTGAGCTTCTCATCAAGTCAGCTACAAGACTGAATAAACCCCACTATGGTGTGCGGTTGCAGAAGGACGCGTTCCTTCAGAAGGAGGTCTGTGACTTGGTAAGTCTCGGCTTTATCCCGCTGGCTCAGAGATTAATACATAACGCCTCAGTTGAGTGGGCGTGTTTCACACTATCGCACCACCATCAAGCAGGTCGCCACCAATCTTGTCTCACACGGGTATAGACTTGAGGATGATGAGTCGACGCGGGTAAGACAAGTCAAGGACCTTATCAACAACGACAAGTTCATCTTTGAGCCAAAAGATGACGGTGTATGTCATCGCAACTTCTCACGAATTACACTCAATTATGTCTATTCGCAGGGCATTAACTCGACAAGGCCATTTCAGCACCCGGTCATCATTAACACTTTGCGTGGTGCCTTCTTCAAGCGTAAACGGGGTTCAAGTTTTGCTCAAAGGAATCGCCGTTACTTCCCCCTTGGTATAAATTCAGTTGACCTGGAGCTCCCTCCCGCAATGGTGGCCATAGTTGCTGTTGCTGTGAGTCTTCCGCTTTATTGACGCGCTCTACTTATAATATTGATTAGATTCATGCCTCGCTTGAAGAGAAGGCATATGGTAGTGAGTTCAATGCCGACGCATATGAAGACTCCTACAATATACATGTCGCCACCTTAAAAGAGATTCAGGACAATAACGGACCAGCCTACCGACGTCTTATGTCAGATTTGTATAAGCTGGCAACGTGAGTACGTTTTGGGGTGATTATGACAACTACTGAAGTGCTGTTCAGGGATGACCCCAAAACCCGTGTTCGTGACTCCACAAACAATGCCATGGTACTTCTAGACCTCAATGGCATGGCTGTGTAGTGTATTGACAGTATTGTCGTTGTCCCCGAAATGTTTATATAAATTTCTCTATTTTTTTGTCCAACTGCTATAATAAAGTCTTATAATACGTAAAAAAAAAAGAGGGTTAAAACAAACATTATTATTCATCAATCCATGACAAATGTGTGAACATGTGGCTTTTTTATTCGAAAAATTTCGAAAAAAAGGCACAAAAACATGACCAAAATATATGGTATATACTTCAATATATCACACCCTTTTGTCTAATTATTTGAGAAATTGTCTTTTTTTACAGGCCAACCTTTTAATTAATTAAATTCCGACACGCTGACTAAATTTTGTAGGTGTGACGAAATTTTGCAAAATTGTGCAAAATTTTGCACAAGCACAGTAAATTTGTCATCCCACTTGCAAAATTCAGCATACCCCGTTTTCCAGATGCTTCGGCATGCCGCAGTGTTGGTTTCTTATGTAATAACACAAGGTACGGGACCAAGACAGGGGCGGCCAAGGGGGCGGCCAACCAGTATTCCAACCAGTACTTGCATCAATGAGTTCCCACAGGTGCGGGAATTCTGGCAACTGCCATATCTCTGGGCCAGTTGATTAAATACTCACCGCCAATCTTCAATTTACTCAGTCTGCTGACTGATTCGTCCTCTGGTGCTATTTCATCTGGCCCTCGCGAAGGCTTGAATATTTCTCAAAGTTACTGGGTACAAGAGGAAGTGCCGGTTGCAGGTATGTCTTAAAAATACCCATGTGGCGACTGCGACAATTATTGACCCGGGCGCATGCGGCTATGGCTTAGGCATGAGCTACGGGTCTGCATCGACGATCGACGTGCTCACAGACGACATCTTGATCAATATATTCCACTTCTGTAGAAAACGCGCATTTCCTTACAGTTATCTGTCATGGGGATATAAATGGGATTGGGACAGTCTGGTGCACGCCTGCCGACGATGGCGTCAAATCGTATTTGCGTCACCACGCCACCTCTATATCCAACTCCAGTGCACACCCGGCACTCCTGTCAGGTCACATCTGAGTTGCTGGCCACCCCTCCCTATCATCATTGACTATGGGAACAAGAGATTGACTCCTAATGACGAGGATAATGTCATTGCTGCACTCGAGCACCCCGATCGTGTGTCTAGTATCAGACTTTCCATAAAGAGATCGCAGTTGGAAAAGATCGCGACGGCCATGCAGGAGCCATTTCCAGCGCTGAGACATCTCACGCTCATATCAGATCGCGACACGCAGGTCCTTCCCGATGGATTCTTGGGTGGATCTGCGCCATGTTTACAACGACTCTGCTTAGGCTGCATTCCCTTTCCAGCCTTACCAACACTTCTTTCGTCGGCCAGTCACCTCGTCGAGCTCGAACTTTACGACATACCGAAGACTGGCTACATTCCACCGGAGGCAATGGTTGGTGGTCTGGCCGCGTTGACCCGTCTCCATACTCTTTTCATTACATTCCGATCAATGACATCCCGGCGTCCTGGCCCGCTTCCCGCAACACGGACTGTCCTTCCCGCTCTCATAAACTTCGAATTCGAAGGTGTCAGCACATATTTGGAGGATCTTGTGACACGAGTCGACTGCCCCCGAATCAAGTGGTTCAAGATATTTTACTTGAAACCACGCGTTGGCTTTCGAGGTGTGCGACTGCTCGAGTTCATCAATCGCCTAGAAACCCCCCGGCTGCGCGAGTTCGGATGGTTAGATATTGGTTTTGCCACCTATGCCGACATCCGCCTTAGATTTTCACATCCACACAGCCGTGACCATGTCGTGCTTTGCATATCATTCCTTGGTAAGGAATGGCGAGTCTCACACGTAGTTCAGTTGCTCGACCAGTTCTCCGCTCCGCTTTCCAACGTGCGCCATCTCTCCATTGGTTACTATAGACCAGCTCCAGAAATTAGCCAATGAATGGTTGCAACTCCTCCGTCCGTTCACCGACGTGCAGACACTGGACGTGGTCAGAGTGTGGCACAACTGCGATCCTCCTGCACTCGAAGACGAGAGCGAGGAGATGGCTCCTGAAGTTGAAGCGGCGGTATTACCAGCGCTTGGGTTAGTTTACTTAGAGTGCCAGGAGATGAGATTCTTGAAATTCTTCGAGACCAGTAGGTTCTCTAGCCGTCCCGTGACCGTCGCCACGAGCCGACCGGACTTTGAAGAAAAGCTCAAGTCCTACCAGAGAAAGGATATAGACCCGTACTGGTGGTGATATGGCTGTGCCCTACATGGTATGCACATGGTATACGTAAACAATATGTGCATTCGTCCCAAATGTAATAATGGACATGTCGTGTCGCGTCCCATCCAAGTCCTGGACTCGGCGTCTCGAGTGAGGGGCATATTACTGCCGCCGAAAGCGGCATGAGGAAACCGATTAGTTCTGGTGATATACTCAACGAGCATAATAATCCATACTGGCAATGGCGAAAAGTGAGGGCACCGCCCCAGTTCATCTCATCTCATCTCTGCAACTTCCCTGCACTGGCCCAACCCCGGGCCGTTGTCGTTTGCTGCATTGTCGCAGTAGGTCATCACTTCCCGTCATCACTTCCCAATTAGTCTCACCTCAGTTTCCCCGCTCTGATACACGCAACACCGCTGCGGCTGCGCTAGATAGAAGTTGGAGGGAACTGCTGACGTCGCTCTAAGCACCGGTACCAGTGTTGCTGTGGGATCTAGTACCCCCCGTTTATTGTACGTGGCCTAGGATGACCTATGCACATATGAAATTTAACATCAAATGGCGAGTTACATACACAAACGCATTCAGCACTCTCGAACGAAAATCGGGAAGGGTCGAAGCGCGACGTGTTGATAGTTCCTGTTGTTTCGACAATCGTTCTACGGTGAGACGGTATAAGTGCCGGACGAGTTATTGCGATTGTGTACAGTACTGTGTACATGGTTTGTGAGAACGTAAGCAGGTGGAAAGATCTGTGCGCGGACCAGCAGAAGTAGATTGTCAATACGTCGAGAATTCAAGCGTAGATGAGGCATAGATAAGCAATCCAAGGGTACTCGTGTCGAACGAACGGGAAAGGGGAGAAGCGCCGATCAGCCGACCACACCAAGAGACACCACGCTCAAATCGTTGTGCGACTCGTTGGGAAGAGTATTCGGCGGTGAGATGGAGGCCGCGTAGTGTATGGTTAGGGGACGGTCGGAGAGCTGGCGTGCGTCGGCGAACCTCTCGAAGGGTCCGGGCGATTGACACTTCCCAACGTGAAAGTCGTGCAGCGCTGGCAACACGCGTCGGACCATCTCCTCGGGAAGCTGTTCCAGAGCCGACTCGATGCTCGGCACGAACATGCCTGCGACCTCGAGCCTCGTCACGCTCTTCAGATTGCGGAAAAAGTCCAGCCAGAGCGCCGAATCCATCTCGTCCGGGTCTAGCCAGGCCGACCAAGGAAGAAACGACTTCATGTCGAGCCGCTGTACGCCAGAAAGGAGCCCCGAAAGCCGCATGAGGATGTTGGGAAGAGTGACTTGCAGGTCCAACTCGTCGCACGTGATTTGGAGCTGAAAATGACATGCCGAGGGAGTTGACTGGGAGAGCTGGAATTGGTCGACGATCAGAATCTCGTCCCCCAAGAGCAGGATGGACATCCGAGGTAGCGACGCGAGTGACTTTGTGCGACTAATGAACTGTGAGAGCTGTAGGGTGTCGAATGCACTTGGTTTAAAGAATGTTATGTTGAGACTCTCCATGACGGGAGCGTCGATCCTGGAGATAAGGTCCTCCAGGTAGGCACTATCACCGCGAAAGTGGAATTCGGAAAGAGCAGGAAGGACCGCATAGGCCCTCAGCGGACGCCCTGCGCTTCCCAGGTCTCGGAAAACACTTGAAACAAAGGGTAGGAAATGGATGCGTAGGGACTTGAGCTGGGTCGTCACAGACAGGCTAATGGAAAGCGCCTCGGGGGTGAAGTACCCTCTGCTCGAGATGTCGTCCAATCGAAGGGAGACAAGGTTCCGGGTGGATAATAAGAGGAGTGGTAGTGCAGAAAAGGGGACTTGCTTCAAGTGAATATCGCGTAATCGCGGAGTGGATCCCAGAAATCCCAAAGGAAGGACGGCCGTCGATGCCTTCATCGTATTCTCTGATTCGAGCCGGAGATATTCCAGGGCAGGGAACGATGTGAGAAAAAGCGCGCTGGATTTTGACATCAATGGCTTTGTCAAGAAGAGGTTGATCTCGCGTATGCGATTGGGGTGCCGGAGGGCGAAGGAGGTATTATTCACATCCTCGAGATATTCGGATCGTCCTCGTATCACGCTTAGGCGTGGGTACCATATGGCGATAGGCAGGGTTGGCCAGCCGTCCAGGGCCTTTTTCCTGACTCGAGCCGGTCGCTTGAAGGTGTAGACGAGTCGTAGATCCAAACGGTGCGACGAAGCGAATACCAAGGATCGCCACCTTCGGCATACGTGGACGAGCCGATGCCATTCCCATGGACTCCAGGTCGGCCCCGAGGCCGAGTCTGTCGCGGCAGCCAGTCGGAAGCAGTCGAATATCTCGAGAAGAATCTCGTCAGGGAGCGTATCGATCTTGGCGTGTTGCTCGATCTCGCCTGCGTCGCGTAAAGTGTCAGCTACCTCGTAAGACCTGAGGGGGCGATCAGTAGTACGTACCTCCATTCCTTCGGTTACGTGACCTGCGGAAAAGCGTTACGGTGCGACCGAGCTTCCGCGTAACTTCGTCCCTCGACGTCCGCCCTGCTTCGGAAAGTATGCGAACCGGTACATTGACTGCGGTGATGATGTCTCGTGGGGACAACTGAGGCCATCTCTTGACCATTGCGACGTTGTGTACAAAAGCTCTCCCAGACCACCAAAGGGTGGGATCAAGGACAGATGTCAGGGGACGACGACCTTACTATGTTGCGCGTCGACGGCCGCGTGACCGTGGCGTCTGAGCTGAGTCACATCTTTTATTTGGGGCACTGCATTGCGGTTGTCCACCATCGTCTTCCACACTCCATCGATGCTTCATTTTTCTGGCAGTGGCCCTCGTGAGCCAATGAGACCTATCATAAGAAACCGTGTAAAACAATTTGAAAAATATAAATTCAAGCGAGCGTCCGTCCATGATATCACGGTAATTTTTGCAAGATTTTTCGCTAGTAAGTTAATTCTGTATGCCATTCGTGAGAATCTTGGCTTCCACGATAGTTGGTACGTAATTGGTACGCTAGTAGATAATTGCTCGGTTTATGACAAATTGATGCTGTGGTGTGTCAGGGGAATTAGGTGCAGCCGATATGTGTGATACAAGCGTACTCCCCAGCAGCACAGAGAGATTGTTAGTTATGATCAAGGTTATGATGATTGGTTGGCTAGGAGCTTCGGGACACGCGGGAGGGCGAACTATATAGACACGAATATACTCAGGGATCGCGTGCACGAGAGACAACTAAGGTGTACATGGTAGATTATCGGAGGTATGTAACTTCTAGAAGGTACTAGCAGACAGCCCTGGTTATGGTAGTTCTAACCAGGAATAGTTTTGGTTTATATTAGTGGGTGGATGAAAATAGTCCGATCGCAAATTCGAAAATCGTATGGCACTTGTGGGCTGTCAATGGTGTCTCAACAAGACCCAGACCCTGCCGTGGAAAGCTCAGTAAATTCTCCTCCTTCGATGGTGCACGGTGACAGGGTGACCTGAGTCCTGGCGTACGGCAAGGAACCGCTTGATGGAAGGCTTCTTCCGTGGGGCCTCGAACCGAATCATACGCAGCGCCGGCAATAGTTCTTCCACGGATACATATGGCCACATCCCAAGCCACGCCCCCTTTGCTAGGCCGCGCAGCACCCTCGCAACGTACGGCACCACCGAGGCGGATACGTAAAGGTTCACCACAGATTTGAATGGGAGTAAAGCGTTCAGCCAAAGATCGGGACTATTTTCATTACCCTCCATTGTATAACCGTGCCAGACATAGTCTGCGTCGATGTAGAGCCGTTCTACGCCCGCAACGAGGGCAGGGGGCAAGCACCCATCACACAACTCCACCAAAGACCAGACCAGCCAGTCTTGCCAGCAAGTGGGATCCCACTCGACGCCCAACCGAAATTGTCGGCAAATATCGCCGCTTTCCGCTCCTAGCTGATAAAGGGTAACGAAGACAGTGGATCCGATGGAGTGTATCATTGCTTCGCTGGGATTATCTCCTCCCGTGCGGAGTATGAAATCGGAGAGATGGGGGAGCTCAAGGCCGCCGTACCAGTTGAAGAATGTCGCGCCGAGGTGGTCGAGTAGAGGAGTATCGATCTGGGACACAAAGTCGTTCAGGTACTCGCCATCGCCTCGGAAGTTTAACCTGGTGAGAGCGGGGAGGACCACACGTGTCAGCGGAGGGGGTCCCCTTCTTTCCCCGCTGAGGGACACAAGGGAGAAGCTGATGACGAGCCATTCGAGCCTTGTCAACGTGGACAGGCAGGCGACCATGACTTCTGGTGTAACGCAGCTGGCATCGGGGATGTGTAACAGTCGCAGGGAAACCAGATCCGTGGCCGACGGGAGGACGCTGGGTAATGCTGGAAGTGGGAAGCCACTCAAAGTGAGGCTCTGCAAACGTGGCGCGGAGCCTCCAAGGAAATTTTCAGGGAGGGGCGACACCGTCTCCGGGCCCCATTTCACCGAGAGATGAACGTGTGTCAGTGAGGGAAATGGCTGCTCCATCGACGTGGACAGTTTTTCCAACAGCGAGGCTGCGGCGAACACCTGCACTCTGTATATGCGATCGTGGTGCGTAAGAGCGGCGACGATGTCGTTCCCGTCCTGGGGAGCTTGGGGAACACACCCATCCTCCCTGTAGTCAATGATGATGGGGAGCGGCGGCCAATAATCCAGAGTCTGTCGCACGGGCGTCCCGCGCTTGCAGAGAAGTCGCAGGTCCAAATGACGCGACGACGCGAATACGATAGTTCGCCATCTCCTGCATACATGCACAAGCGTATTCCACGTCCATGAGTGGTCCTGAAGATCCATGGCTTCTAGCCGATAGAAGTCGAATATCCCCAAAAGGGCATCATCGGTGAGTATATCGACGGTCGCGTGTCGGCGAAAACAGCCCCTCCTGCTCGATTAGTGGTTACTGCGAGAAAAGGCTGGTAAGACATACTCTGATCCCGTAGTCCATCTGGCTTTCTCCTGCGCCATGAGATACTACTTCCCGTCTTCGAACCTGAGCGAGGCGCGAAGGTGTGTCCCAAAATTTGAGAAGAGACTTATATTGCGACGTGGATGTGAGAAGCGGAAAAACGATGGTGCTAGTAGAGGCCGCAGGCGCACCAGCGCAAGCCCGTCAATCAAGAAGAGTGGTTCAAGAGGAAAGGAAAGGAACCATTTTTACAATATTTTGTTGTATAATTATTATAAGGGGTTTATTTCACAAACCCAGCACAAAATAACATAACAAAACAATATATCCCACAATAAACGAAATCAGAGTTCGTCGTGAATACTCTCCCGGTAGGGTGTCTCGCTTGTCAATGCAGTAGTGAGGGTGGGGGAAAGGCCGGAACCAACTGCACCCAGGTCGGCTGTTGTATGAGGGTCATCTGACGCGCTGGTCGATAGCGGGTCCCCACTTGGCCCTGCTGCGTGGGCAGCTTGGGACGCCAGGGCGGTTGTCACAGACGCGACAACCGACGAAGCGATTGACGCCACGCTATCGGCCGCCTTCTCCATCCCGACTCCGTTGTCGACCAGTCGTGAATCGCCCGAGGGCAAGAAGCGCGTCCACCAGAAGGCGATGCGCAGCCCACGATCGACGATGCGCTGTTTCAGAATGAAGAGGACGACAAGCGCGAAGAATATGAGGCCCGCGAATATCAGCAGCCGGTCCAGCCAGTCTGCCTTTTCGAGCGCGGTGACGAGCTGCTTCGAAGTGCCGAGCAAGCCGGTGAGCACGTCATGAGTCGACGACGTGGCTTTGAGTGAAGCGGTGGATCCCTCTGGATACACACACGGGTCAGGCGGCCAATTGTGAGAACGACGCAGGGACGCACTTACCCAGCATCTGTGTGGACAAGACGGACCGCTCGAGCTCGTTCTGCATCAGTGCCATCGTCCTTCGAAGGGCATCCGTGACATCCGCCTGTGTTTTCATCATCACGTCCTCTCTGTGATCGAATGAGTGAAACTCTAGAGATCCAGCTTGATCACATACGTAGATTTCCCTCCAGGCGCCTTCGCTTGCTTCAATACCGACGACCGCAGTAGTTCCTCCCGATTTGAGGACGCTTTAGAGTCGATAGCCCGTTTCGAGGTCAGTAAAGCCGACCGCATATCTTTTCTCAGTCTAGGAGCCTGCTGAGATGCTAGCTATGAGCAAAACTAAAACTCTACGCACTGGGAAAGGTCCGTTCGAAAGCCCTCAACTATACCACGGAGGTCTCTCCGGCTGCGCTCACTGCGTTGCACGTCAACGGATTCATCTAGGGACTACTGGCGGTCCCATTTAGTACGCATACAAGCAAGGATTCCTATGTATCCTCACCTCGATGAGCCGCATTACCGTCTCCAAGTCCTCTCGAAGCTCAGCGGCGTACTGCTGCTGTGTTGCGAGGGACTCCGTGCAGCCACGTAAGCGGGGAATCTGGAAGTCGCGCAAATCACCCTGGCGTCGCTGGATAGAGGCAATGGAAGCGCTGGTAGCATCGTCGAACGTTGGGGGTAACGGCGGCATAACGGTGGGCAGTGAGAGCTGCAGGCGACCGCCACGCCGCACTTCTAATGCTGACTAATCATACGTATCATCTGCAGCGAAACATTGCTATGAGACGCCGTGTCGTCGAGTCATCTGTCGACGCTGTCCAACGATCCTGTTCCGTTCCGTCATGCCGAATGGGACTTGAATAAGTATATTTCAGAAAACAGGTTCGAAAACAGGTTCAATTTTCATAGACAACAGCGATCAGATTCTTTTGTAAGGAAAGTGTGGGAGCCAAGACACGAACACGAGAAGGAGAAAGGTATAGAACAAAGAGGATGGGGGGGGGGGTTACAAGATACGATTCACGTCTTCGGTAAATTAAATGGTAAATTAGCACAGGGAAAGGTGCTATCCGATATCAGTTGGAGAACGCGTCGAAAGGACAACCTAATGATCGTTGTTACTTCTTCTGGTTGAACGAACCAAGAGTAGTAACAACGGTCATTAGATGGCAGAGCGGGACGCGTCATGTACGAACCATTCCTGGCTGCTAATTATAGCAGGGTGGCAATGTCAGGAGGTTCGGTAGAAAAACCGTCGGGGCATACCTCAAAACATTTCCCCAGACGCTTAACCTCTACTAGACGCCGCCTTGCGCCAAATGCGGCTTCTTTCTACACACGTCGCACCAAACAATAGCGCACGCGAATAAGAGGTTGTGAAACCGAGGATTTGTCACTTTACCTGGTATCCGTGCCGAGACTGCATATGACGTATGAAGTCGTTACTGCGGACGAAAGGATGTCCGCAGTCATTTTCAGGACAGACGAACGGTTTTTTCCTGTTCAGGTCGTGCGTGTCAATGTGTGCCTTCAGGTTAGACTCCCGCCCAGATGTTAGAACTGGAAAGAAATATTGAGCATCAAAAAAAGAATAGAAGTTCTACTTACTGAGACCGCAGTGAGGGCATATGTGTTTCGTCCTGATGGGACCCGTGCAGCTTTGTTTGGTTGACGAGGCGCAGACGGGGGGATCCATCTGACGTGGCAGGGAAGGGCCCTGAAAGGCAGTGGAAAGAGTGTATGGAGATATACCAACGGGTGGTCGATCGGGCCCGTCGTCATACTGCGCCTCTGTCACCGTGATGCAATTGTTTGGGAAGAGGGCCGAGGAGGGCTGGGGCCCGGAAGAGTCGAGGAACGCAGAGGGATCAGAGAATATGATGCGCTTTGGATCAACAGCATCGAGCTGAGAGCCGAAGTCGAAGCGCGCCGGATCGTTGGAAATAGAAGAGGGCGTGGTAAAATAATCCGAGGTGGCAGGGCCCGCGCTGGACTCCGTCGTGTATATAGATTTGGATGGCCAGGCCAGGCCCGGGGACGGAGGGATATCAGGAAAGATATGTAAAAGGTCGTCTAGCGTCGGAAATTGGGCGTCCAGGTCGAGGTTGTCGTCCAAGTCTTTCTCGAACACTTCGGGAGCAGCCTGAAGGGAGGGTTGGAATGAAGGCAGTTCCGCCCCGACACCCTCAGAGGGCAGAGACGACAAGAAATCATAGTACATGGTATGCTGTTGATAAGATGTAGGTGGTAGATGGTGATGAGAGGAGGAGGGGGGTGAGAGGACAGGACAGCAGCGACGGGGGGTATCATATAAATCAAGATATGCTGTAAATCAGATTCTGTGGTTCTTCGAAGCTTCGAAGCTCACTCGTATTACATAATAATAGGACCGCATCCGCATTCTTCCGAAGCTGCACCGAAGAACTTCACGGAAGCACACACGTCGATAAGGACAGTCGGGTCTCAGGCTATCTCCTCCGCATGCAACACACGCACAAGCGTATTCCATGTCCACGAGCGATCCGTCATGTCATCTTGCCAATAGAACTCGAATATCTCCAAAAGGGCATCATCGGTGAGCATATCGACATCTGCGTGTCGACGAAAACGGCCCCTCCTGCTCAATCGGTGGTTGCCGTGAGGGAAGGGTGGTAAGACCGTGACGTACTTTGACCTTGTAGTTCGTCTGGTCTTCTCCTGCGCCATGAGAAACTACTTGTCTTCGAACTCGTTGTCCCTGGTGCCTGAGCGGGGCGCGAAGATGCAGTGGTCTCCCTTCGAGTTCGTAGTAATCGACTCCTGATTGTAGAGTAGTGAGACGAGGACAAAAATGAGGCTGGTGGAGGCTGTGGGCGTACCGGCGCAAACTCGTCAAGAAGGACTCGGAACGGCACTGGATAGTAAATCCATTCGGGAATTGCGCGGCGCGTGTACGGCGAAGAGTGTATCTTTACAACACCGCCTCTTGCGAGTCCGATACAGGGTGTCATACTTCTCTAGTAAAAAATCCGAGCTCTCCGTGAACGAGTGCAAGCCACGCCCATGGCTTGGCGAGTACAACAAACCACGTACTTGTAGTCCGAAATGAGACCATTAAACTAGATGGCAGTGGCAGGCGGTGCGCGATGCATATTTAGGCCAAGCAGAACGGTTCCCCGAGAAGGTGCGGGCCAGTGCGAAAGGATTAGTATGAGATGCCGTGTCGTCTGTCGAAGCTATCGACACTGCTGCCAGTGATGCTAGTGATGACTTGATGTCCGCGATCCTGTTCCGCATGGGAGTTGAATAAATATATTTCAGATTCATTTTTTTTTTTCACAAATTTTATAGACGACGGCGATCAGAAAAACTCTCTTAAAGGAACGTGTGGGGTGAATGGGGCCAAGAAACGAACACGCAAGAAGCGAACACGAGAAAACGAATGGGGGTGGGGGTGGTATAAACTGAATAGTAACTGAACTTAGCACAAGGGAAGGTGCTATCCGGTATCACTTGGAGAACGCGGCGAAAGGACAACCTACATCGTTGTCACTTCTCCTGGTTGGAGTGACCAAGAAGAGTGACAACGATCAAGTGGCAGAGCGGGCATCATAATGAACCGTTTTTGACTGCTAATTATAGCAGGGCGGCGAAGTCAGGAGGTGCGTCGGGCTGAGAATCCGTGAGACATACCTCAAACGTTTTCCGGAACGCCTAACCTTCACGCAGTCAAGAACGGTTCATTGTGCGACAGGTGTGGATCCTTTCCACACCTGTCGCACCAAACAATAGCGCAAGCAAAAAAAAGAGGTTGTGAGATTCGTCACTTAGCACGGTCTCCGTGCATGGACTCCAGGTGGCGTTTAAGGTCGTGCTTGCGGGTGAAAGGTTGCCCGCAGTCGTTTTCAGGACACACAAATGGCCTTTCCCTGTTCGGGTTGTGTGTTTCCATATGTGTCTTCAGGTTATGCTTCCGTGCAGATCCTAGAAAGAAAACATTGAGCATCTAGAAGAAAATATAATAAAATTCCTACTCACGATGACCGCAGTGATCGCACACGTATTTCTCCCTGGTGGGACCCGTGGTGCGGATTTCGGTGTTCGACGCAGCGCAGATGGGGGGATCCGTTGAATACGGCGGGGGAGAGCCATGAAAGGCTGAGGAGAGAACGTCCGGAGATATGCCAACGGATGGTCGATAGGGCCCATCATCATACTGCGGCTCGACCACGCGAATACCTTGGGGATGGAAGAAGGCTGGGTAGAGCTGGGGTCCGAAAGGGTCGAAGAACGCGGGCAGGTCAGAGAACATGTCGTGCTTGGGATCGGCAGCATTGAGCTGAGCGACAAAGTTGTCGAGGGGTAGCGCCGGATAGCTGGGAGCATAATTGGTCATGGTAGAGTACTCCGGTGTGGCGGAGCCCTCGCTAGACTGCGTCGTGAGTGTGGATTCGGATGGCGAGGCGAGGTCTGGGGGCGGAGTGAAACCACGAAGGTTGTGGAGTGGATCATCTGGCGAAATTTGGGCATTCACATCGGCGCTGTCATGTTCTTCGAGGAATTCATCGAACGACTCGGGAGATGGCGCGAAGCAAGGCTGATACGCCTCGACACTATCCAGAGACGACCAGAGTTCATCAAACATGGTGTGCTGTTGGGCTTTGAGATAGAAAGTAGGTGGAAGATGAAGATGAGATGGGGAGATGAGAGGAGACGACAGCAGCTAGCGAGGAGCATTAAATCAGGTATGAGGAAGCTGCGGAACCATCTCCGTGACATCTCTGCCCTCACTCGGATTACATAATAATAGGATCGCATGCGCCGAAGAACATCACGGAATCTCATCGATGACAGTCATGTACACCGTATCGACGGTTGCTGCGGGGAAAGACGTACTTTGGCCTCGTGGACCATCTGGCTTTCTCCCGGGCCTATGGCACCATGAGATCCCATCTCCCGTCATCCAGACAAATCTTCATCGTAAAATTCTGGCAACGTGATTGCCACTGGAAGCCTGAGGCCTGAAGGCCTGAACGTCTGAACTCCCGTGGTCCTACAGTACCACAATGGACTTCGTCACCTTGCGCCTTTCGGTGTCGCTGGCCTCTGATCCCTATCCAAAACCCTCAACTTTGGATAGGATACCTACAGGGTATGCCAAGGCGAGTGGAATAAAGGACGCACGGGGAAGCGTCGTTCCGATACCTGTCGGTCAGCGAGGGTACCAGTGTCGTATTCCGGGTTGTGCAGGAGTGGTACCGAGGCGCGATAGATTTGAAAGCTCAACATTTAGTAGCACTGGTACGCAGCGATGCGTAGCGGCCTCAGTCTTGACTCTCTCACTATTGCCCATTCTCGTCTCTGTCGTAGTTGAAGCTGTCGTAGTTGAAGTTGTCGTTGCTGCATGAGATAAAACCACGAGCTCCGGATCTCCGTTCAGGTCGTCCGTCGCATTAAGTTCTTTCCAAAGGGAGAGGCGGTGAGTCCAATGCAGACCGCCATACCCTCCTCGCAATCTGGGACCAAAACCCGATCCATAGACAGGTGTAAGCCACAATGACTCGGCGGGTACTTGTAGTTAGTTCTAGCCGGTCTCAGGTTGAGGTTGAGGTGTGACGGAGAACAGAGTCGCGAGCAGATGGGGCACGTGCTCATTCCTTTCTTTGGCGAGTGCTGCCAGTGTGCTGCCACCTATCTCGCCTACCCGCCGCACCTGGTAGGTAAATCGCCGGGGGATCGATATCGATCGATAATGAAACTTTCGTTCCAGGAGGCTCCGTCGCGACCTCGCCTCGGACACGTAACCCCCTCATTTTCGATCGAGAAAGTACTTCGTGCTTCAGCCCACTCTGCGCCTTGCCTATCTACTTCATCTTAGTGTAACGATCGCTATTTTCGAATACACCAAGGACCAGTGCTTCCCTAACTTTCGCTACCCGTAGTATACACATGGACTATAGATTTGTCATCAACGCACCATGCGCCGCGTCGGCCTCAGGCTTCTGTATCCCTTCTTCCTTTCCCTCCTCTCCTGGCGCGGCACCGGTCAGATGGTGTGATGTCACGGTGTAATCCCTCATCACCCAACGGTCTGGGCGAATGCATTGCTAGTTGGATCAAGTAAGATTCGGTGACTATGTCCACGATCCTTTTCCGCTTGATCACGCCGAATGGGACTTGAATAGGTTTATTCCAGATTCATTTTTTACAAGTTTTATAGACGACGACGATCCGAGAAACTTTTCGTAGGAAAAATGTGGGGAGCATTGAGTCGAAACGCGAACACGAGAAAGAGAAAGGAAGTTATAGTATGAAGAGTATGCGATTCCGTACGTTCGAGACATTTCAGGGGGCAAGACAAGAAAAAAAAACGATTCACGTTTGTTCGACGAATTAGCACACGGGAAGGTGCCATCTGATATCACTTGTTGGGGAACGCGGCGAAAGGACGAGTTGCTTCTTCCGGTGGATAAGACCACGAGTAGAACAAGGCAGTGCGGGAAGCGTCATGTATCCGGGGATGACCGGGCTGCTGATATCATAGCGGCATCGCAATGTCAGGAGGTACGTTGAGCAGAGAAACCGTTGGCACGTACATCGAACGGTTCCCCAGACGCTTAACCTTCATAGTGCACCAAATGCGGCTCCTTTCCACACTTGTCGCACCAAACAACAGCACACACGAGTAAGAGGCGGTGAAACCGAGGATTCGTCACTTTGCTTAGTCTCCGTGCTGGGACCGCACATGTGTAGGAATATGACGTTTAAGGTCGTTACTGCGGACGAAACGATGGCTACAGTCACTTTGAGGACAGACGAACGGCCTTTTTCTGTTCGGGTTGTGCGTATCCATGTGTGACTTCAAGTTAGACTTCCGCCCAGATGTTAGAACTTGAAAGAAACATTGAGCATCTAGAAACAAAAGTTAAAATAACAGTTCTACTCACCGCGACCGCATTCAGGGCATGTGTATTTCTCCTTGATGGGACCCGTGTGACTTTTTTTGGCTGACGCAGCGCAGACGGGGGGGTCCGTCGGATACGGGGGAAAGCCCTGAACGGCGGTGGAAAGAATGTGCGGAGATATGCCAACGGGTGGATTATTGAAGCTATCGTCAGACTGCGCCTCGGCCACGCAAACGTCTGGGAAGAGGGCCGGGGAGAGCTGGAATCCGGAAGAGTCGGGAAACATGGACGGATAAGAGAAGATGGCGCGCTTTGGATCGACAGCATTGAGCTGAGAGTTGAAGTCGAAGTGGGCCGGATGGTCGGAAGTAGAATTGGTCGTGGAAGAGTACTCCGAGGTGGCGGGGTACTCGTTGGACTCCGCCGTGTATGTGGAATTGTATGCAGAGGCGAGGCCGGGGGAAGAGCCGAAGTCGAAGGGCGCTGAATAGTTGGAAGTAGGGTAAGCCATGGAAGAGTACTCCGATGCAGTCGCGGGGCCGTTGCTGGACTCCGTCGTGTATGCGGAATCGGATGGCGAGGCGAGGCCCGGGGACGGAGCGAGACCACTCGGGGTGAGGAAAATATCATCTAGTGTCAGGAATTGGACATCCACATCGAGGTTGTCAAGTTCTTCATCGAACGACTCGGGAGCAGCTTGAGGGGGGGGTGTGAAGGAAGGCAGATCTGCCTTGACACCCCCGTAGGGCAGAAACGACAAGAGATCATCAGACATGGTATGCTGTTGGATGTAGGTGGTAGATGGAGATGAGAGGAGAAGACAGCGGAGACGAGGAGGACTATATCAGGGTATGAGGCGGTGGTGGAATTATCTCTTGAGCCCGACGAGAGCTCATTTGTATTACATCATGATAAGACCGCATCCATCAACGGAGCCTGTCAAAGATAGTCACGTACATCTTGCTTCCCACGTTGAAGGCCCAGGGCTCACCGCAGCACATCACAAAAGACGCAAAGTCCAGGCGGGACCTTACCGGCCTTACAATTTCACGAGCTTACACCCACGTAAGCGGCAGGGTCGACGCGCGTAGGGTGCAGAAAGACAAATGATAGCCCAAAGCAGTACTGTATGTTGCTGGACTCTATCACAGGACTCGGAGACCTGTCTTCTCTACCCTGACCAATCTTGCTCGAAATGCATAGAACAGGTGCATCACAAATGGCGGAATCGTTTCCAACACCGGAACATCACCTCGATCATGACAGGAAGTGAAACGTTCCTTTTCACCATGGTATCATAGGATAGTTAATGCTAAGTTATCACTCAGGTGTCACTGTCTTTCCTCTCTTACTGTGGCTCTTTTCGCCTCCTGAGAACCTCGTCTTTGATCAGAAAAGGTCACACCCCGCGAACATCCCACGACCAGGTACTGTCCATCGGACTCCCGCGGCGACCCAGCTGAAGTCCGTCGAGACCAACTTCCACAGGTTCTCCTTTTTCCGCCTCCGCTCTCATTGAATCAATATGTGGCGAACACGATACCCCATACTGTGTGAACTTTTCGGTCGGCGGTGAGAGCTGACTCGGAGATCCCCTCATTTAGTTCAGGCACCGTGTCATTGTCTTCGCTCCCCGTTTCGCCCAGACTCCAGCGCTTCCGCGGATCAAAAGGCGCTTTTGATTCGACATCTTTGCTCAGGGGGGTGGTACGGCCCAAGATCAAGGGGGCCCCTTGGACCGTCATGTTGACCCCGCAATTTGGCTCGTCCCCACCAGGGCGTGAAGAGTCTCTACACATCATGTTGCCAAGCTGGTGTCGAGCATCGTGTCTGCATTCCGCAGGTCACCGTGAGACAATTCGCGAGAGTGTACCGACGCTTCGGGACCTTCGGTCTTCGCTTGCGCGGGGGCGTCTGTACGTAATCCTCTACCTACATCCATATCGAGCTGTTCATGACACCGCAGCGGTTCCCCGCTTCAGGGGATGGTACAGTAAATTGGAATTTTAAGAAGGAGGTTCGTTTCAATCAGCGCTCATTCATCAATAATTTCGTTATCTCGAACTGGCCGAACGGCAGCGCGATGAGTGTCTCTTACGACATTCCACACTGGTCAGCCATTTGCGTGGTGTGTGGGAAGAGTGTCCCACTGGGCCTGACTGCGACTGCGGTCAGATCAGACGACAGCCTGAGAGACGGCGGGAGAAGCAGCCCGAAAGAACGTCCAGTACAGTACCCCAAACGCGTGTGCGATGGCAACTGGACACGTGTTGGTTGTTCGGGAGACGCACCTGCCTATTCAAGTTATCGATTATATGCTTTGCTGCGCAAAACCTTGTAACACATGTATTTCTGTGGGATGTTGCTTGCAATATTCCCTACTCTCAAAGCACAGTCGACCCTCATTTACGTACCATTTCCTGAGCTTCCTCCGACTCGAGTCACACCACTAAGTTATGTAGTCATCGACCATCAATCTTCCTCGCATCCATAAACAAGGGCGCCGCTCCTGCACCGAATGCATATACGGGGTACTGTACAAGCAAGCGAAGCCGCAGCGGGAGAACGTGTGTGGCTAAAGGAAGCGTGGCGCAAGAAGAAACCTAGCTAAGAAAGCTATGCAGATTGCCTAACGAAAACGCGCGGGTAAGGTCGATACGGCAATGACGAGAGAACTCACTTGGGAAGGAACGCCGTTTCCGGACAGCGCGCGCCGGTTCCCAACCATGTGACATGACGTCTTGGTTCCCGTGAGCCCAGCGTAGGGTTGCTGCGCTCCTCTTCCTCGGTGCATTGAATGCCCTCTTGGCTTACCAGGCTCTCCCTGCCTCCCCGCTTGTTGTGCCATCGTTGCTTACGCTTGGCGAGCTTTCCGGTATGGAATGCTAGTGAGTTGCCCCTTGCTGTTGCGTCATGCCGGTCGCCGGTGCTGCTCAATCAAAGACCAGAAACCAGCCGTCTTTTTTATTGTTTTAAATTCGTACAAACGATCGTAATGCAGTACACGTGGCTAAGGACATAAAAATAAAAATACCCATTTTTCTTCTGCGTGCTCGGTCGTATGCCAATCGTCACAGGATAAGGGCTAGGACCTTCCAATCATCATACACATCATCCTGACTAAAGAATTAGCAGAACTTTCACCTCTCCTACCTCGCGGGGCTAGCAGCGTTATTCGGAGTGTTCATCTGAGCCCGGGTAATCCTGGTCCTGGTCCGGTTGCTGGTCCGGATCCGGATCTGGCAGCCTGATGTTGATGGCTACAGGGCGGCCCGCGTTCTGGCGCACAGAGATGAACCGCTCGAGCGGTATCGACGGGTCTTCCAAGTGAAGCACGCGCAACGCTGGCAGGATCTGGGCAGCCATGCCCCCTTTGACCCATTCAAGCGCACAAACGAGGTTCTCCGACAACTCCCCACGGACACGCATCGTGTCCACGGCAATGAACGGGCGGAGAAGCGCGTGCCATTCGATGTGGTCAATGCTGTCTTGCCGACCCGGCGGTCCGGGGAGCAACAGCTCCCCGTCGAACAGCGGCCCACCAGACGGCAGCGAAATGGGCGGCAGATCTCCGAACATCGCCCCGCCGAAAAACACCCCATTGGCGTATTTCGGGAACAGCGGCCCTTCGGTCGGCCCACAGACGGTGAGATCGACGACGTTGACGAGTGAAGCGGATAGTTGGTGGAGGATCTGGATCGAGTGCAAAGCTTCCCGGGCCATTCCTTCGCTGATGAGTCGGATATTGAGATGGGGAACCCCTGGAACCCCCGGGTCCCCTGGAACGCGTTCCCCTCGCGCTTCGTCGTCGCCAACATCAAGCTCAATACCCATCCACCTCTCGCAGAATTCTACTCGCGCACGCATAAGCCAGGGTGGTTTGAAATATTCCGTGCGACTGAGGAACTGGGAAAATTGGGGGACTTGATACATAGGCTGACTGAAGTACCATATGTTGCAGCAGGTGACTCGAGGAGCGTCGATTTGGGCCACGAGATCCTCCAAATAGTCGCAAAAGCCTCTGAACTTAAAAGCGGAGAGAGAGGGAAAACGGACAACCGGTATTGCGGGGGCCGAGAGTCTTCGTTCTGCGCGAGGAACCGGATGTCGAAATTCAATGGCAAGGGTTTCGAGCCTCGTTAACCTAGCCAGACCTGTCACCATCACCTCCGGTGAAATGTAATTGGTGTGGGGTATTTCGAGAATTTGGAGATTGATAAGATCGCTGGCCGACAAAAGGTGCGTCGGTAAATTTGGAGCCGAAAAAGAAATGCCTCGCAAGTAGACTTCCTCCAAGCGCGGGGCACAATCACCCAGGAATTTACGGGGAAGCGATACTACTTGGTCTTGGTCTCGATTTTTCGGTTCAAGCCAGAGATGTGTCAGAGCTGGAAATGGCTTCCGCATTGATGTGCGTATCTTCTCCCACGACGATTTTGTTACACAAAGGCGGATACGACGTACACGATCGGGGTGCCCGAGAGCTGCAATGATATTATCTTCATCTTTTTGTGAAACGCTATCGTATTCGATGATGATAGGAAAGGCGGGCCAGCAACCAAGAGCCTTCTTGACAGGCGTTCCGTGGGTGCAGAGAAGCTTCAGATCGAGGCGGGATGGTGATGCAAATATGAGATATCGCCATCTCCGGCAGACGCGCACAAGCTGCCACTCCAGGTTGGTGTGTTTGCGGAAAACGCCACCACCGCGCTCCGATCTACAAAAATCGAATATATCTAGCAGAACACCGTCCGGGACTACATGGATGGATGTGTGGCTCTGACCTGCGCCTCGAGTCAGCAGTCGTTTCACGTCCCAAACAGGAACTCGAACACGCACCTCCAGCCGATGAACGCTGTGGCTTCTTTTTAATCTCTCTGTCCTTTGGGCCATTGTGGGGCTCACGTATCGGTGTCGAATTAGGGCCAGAAGCGGAACGGAGAGGAATGGTACCAGTCGACATGGGGAGAATGATTTGGTGAAATCGAATGCGCGGGAGTTGCGAAAGGGATGTACTAAGGCTTTGCTTTGGAGGGGATCGAAGGAGGGCGCACGGCATACGAGAATAGGATTTTATACATGATTTATACTGCAAACAAAATAGGGGCGCGTCAGTAATGGAATGGATCACGCGAGACACGAAATGCGTTAGCTCACCCGAAAATGGAACAAAATGCTCCAAGATGAGCGGCCGGAGCCTACCGTAATGTATTGGCTTACATAACACCGACCCGACGGCGCAGGAGACGTCAAAGTCAAACGACCACCACTGTAACTTATATCCAGAGCTCCATAACGAGAGTCGCACCAACTCGAAGTTAGTAAGGCAAGGTCCCCATCCATCTGGGCTAGAGCCAACTGAAGCCTGCTTCGGAGTCCTGCTGCTGCTCCGACTCCTGCATGCCATTATCAGACTATACCTCGCCGCATATGCCAGAAAGGACGCAATGCCTAGCGTGCTCTTACTTCTCTCCAGGACGACTCGGAAAGCCACGTGAGAGGAAGGAGCGAGGTGTGTGCGTCCCTGGCTGCACTGTCTTTGCGTGGTCCTGGAACTTGCCAGTGCGTGGCGCAGAAGAACCACGTGCAGCAGTCGAGAGTCGAGACAATCCTCGATGGCGTTTTTCTCGAAATTTAGGGTGACCATCGACCGGCCTCTCTCAAGTCCTAAGTGGCATAGGCTTGCGCAAGTGTGCAGAAGATTGCGGTATCTTGTATTCGCATATCCACGTCACCTCGATTTGCGTATAGTCTCTATTACATACAATAATCGATCCGCAGCCTTCTCTATCGTTATATGGTACTGGCAGCGTTCCGCCGGCCTCTACCAGCGGAATTTGAAGATAGTACCCCAGATATCCTGCTCATATACATGCCTTTCCTAATTTTATAATTCCACCCCACGACTATGCGTGGTTCACCTAGTGTGTTCTCACGTTATCTGAGTCGCGGCTCCTCTCGTCATCCAAAAACCACTTTTCTCTTTGAGTAGAAGGAATCGACGGCAACGGATTCTGAATGGCTAAGGTCCTGAGGTCCTCGTTAGACTTTCTGTGGCGACCCAGGTCCTCGGGCTCTATTTCTACGTGACTCTTCCGACTCTCTCCTCTTCGCGAGGGTCCACCCTTGTCTACTCGATATCAAGGTGAGAGTACCTAACTGAGCGACTTCCTTTCTCGGATGGACGCTCCTATTGTCGATGAAATTTTGGTACGATTCTTCTATGACTCCAAAAACGATACCTACGACCGTCTGAATTCTTCGGTGAAAAGGCTACACTCTCGAATGTCCTTTGGGTTTTGGGGACTTCCGTAATCTTCGAATAGTTCTTCGTCAATTTCCAAGCTTTTCTAGGAATATTTCAATTGCAGCTCTCGTACCACGATCGACGACTGGATCAGCACGTTTTTCTCGTGAATCAAATCTGCGTCCGGTTCAAGTCCCGAGATGTCCTCCTCCTAAGGTGAGGGATCTTCATTTCCTGAGCCTTCGCTTTGGCACGACGAAATGGACCCTGCGGATTGGCTTACCTTCTTCACCCACCTACAGGCGTGATGATGCTAAATATCGTAGGCACGTTGGTATCGAGCGTGGTGTCTGCATTGGCGCGGGTCACCGACGGGGAGATGATCCTTCCGACTCTCCAGGACCTTCGCTTCGGCCGTGGTGCGTAAAAACCGGACGTTTTCACCCCGGTGAGCAGGGCACGAGTGGGCGCAAGTCATGCAAAGGCAAAGAGGAGAATGCGGTGTGAAAAGGAAAGGGAAGATGGCAAACATGAGTGAGAAACTGAGAGAGCTTCGGATCGACAGAGGGTGTCCAAAGACTCGGACGAGAATCAGACACAATCAGTATTGCCGAAAGATTGTTCGTATGAAACAACCTGCAGACTGTGATGCTTAATGAATAAACGGACCGCGTATACCAACTGAGGCGTATCCACCGTGAGTACTTCGATGCAAGTAAATGTATTTATTCATGTCTTTCTGAGATCTGGGATCGGGTGTCCAAGATTTGGTCAACCAGCGGCTGATGAACTTGAAACCAGCTGTCAGTGATGGAGACATCATGGAGTCATTATTTGTGCAGGCGCCATGACCTGGCCCATGACAGAGGCCTTTATCAACGGCGCTGCGAGTTGGGTAATCGTCCCCTTCCATCAGCCGCCTTTTTCTCCCCTCCGTTGCTTTTCTTTCCATCTACCGTAGTAGTATCAACCATGCCCGCATTAATCCCTGTGGACGACATTCATGGAGCATTGCTCATTGCCACAGTCGTCTCATCTATGTGCGTTGCGCTGTCTGTTCACTGTCGGTAGTTCACTGTCGCAGGACCTGATCGAGCTCGATTTGCCATGTAGTATCTATGGTGTTACCTGGTCGCAAGTCTATTCCTACTACAACAGTCACTGCTCAAGAGATCGGTGGCCTCTAAAGTCCTTCGTGAGTGTTCCCATATGTGTAACATGCTCGGGGACTTAGTGGAGCCCCTGCAGGTCGCTTTTTTGATGTATGAATATTCAACAGCTTCGATATCGAATGCACGATAGTGACGTCACCTTCGACTAGGCTCGTTGACACGGCCAACCTAGTTTTCATTATTTATCCATCTTATCATATTGTCATCACAGATTTTGGGGTTAATGAATTCGTCGGGTTTATACCATGGTATGCCGCCCCCATAGTCACGGTACTGTTCTGTTTGAGGTTCTCATGGGGCTTCTAGGAGTCAAGTCGTGCGTCTGCTGTGATACAGAACCCATCCTGAGACTTACAAAACCGAATGTATTTTCTAAAGGCAATAGGTGTATCTACCGGTGCGCTAATCTGTTATGACCGACTTTTGTCCACAATTCTCATGCATATGTCACCAGTTGTTCTTGATGTTTCTGTACAGCAGTATGTTTTCATGGGAGTTCTTGGAGCAAACCCATACCAGTACTGAAAATGGCATAGCTTCTACGCGTATAGGATCTATTGTCGTAAGTTTACTGGCGTTTTTAATCTGTGTGAGACTTATATTAGTCCAGTGGGGTGGCGTTCTCCATACCTGCCAGCAGCGATCGTATGTACACAATTTGTTCGGAGCTGGCGCTCACTCACATGAGCAGTCCATCATCTCACTGGCAGAATTCGGTGAGTTCCTCCGTAGTAGCATGACTTTCACCTGATTCTCTCCCGACTTTTGCGAGGTATTGGGATCGGTATGTTTCTCCCTTCTGTTCCTGTATTTTTGGGCCGCTAAGGCATTACCCTCGTTGTCAGCTTACTGTACAGAAATGTCAGCCAAAGTTGCATATGTCCTTTTCCTTTTCCTTCTTCTCACAGGTTCTGCACACAGCCTGAAGCACACACCCGAGTCCGCTCAGAACTCTCAGGCACATCTGCTCCTTGTCTGGTGATGTGGGCTACAGTCTCTAATCTCGTTCATACCAGAGGTTTTTTGTTGCTACGTTATCTATCAAGGTCCTCTGCGACGTCCTCATTACTGTTGGAATGGTTTATACCCTCTTGAGTAACCGTACTCGAGTCCGGAGGTACGTTTGCGCCAGAACATTGCGAGATTGCCGTCACTCTATTTACACTGGCTAACTTGCTAGAACCAACAACGTGTTGAACCTTCTCGTGATTTATACTGTGAATTGTGGCACACTTCACTTGTGAGCCAGTGCACAGACGGTTGTCGACTTTCCTGACAATTGTGCTATTTTGCAGAGTGTTTGCTATCTCTGGTGTCATTTTGGTACCGCTCGCTTTTACCTCGTATGTTCCATTGTCGAATATTGACTACTGAACGAAGTTCGCAAAGTCTCCATATACACTTAAATACACACCGTCCCTCTTCATTATGTTTCGACTCTCTGTCTGCGCGTTCATGTCCATGTACGTCTTGTTATTCCTTTGCGAGCTTCCTGACTCTTGACATTCTATCCCAGCTTGAACTCACGGGATAACCTCCGCGGGACGCTCGATGGACCAGGAGGTGTTGTTTCCACGTTCACCAGTTCAAGGCACGCACGGGTACCGATCTCGTGGCCACGCAAAATGTCAAGCAATATGGCTTTCCCGAAGGGTCCTCCCCCAGTTTCGGTTTCCTCCGGTACATAGTTCTCGGACAGTGTTATGGGTTTCGACAGAAAAAGAAAAGTACCCGGCACCTGTACTCAGTCGTGACGGCGTGAGCAAGTAGATATATCAAAACCATCAGGCTCCTCCCTACGTAAATCCATTTCATGCGTGTAAGCTACTTAGTACCTACCGTCGTTTCTGTTGCCTGGTTCGACTACTATACTTCTAACATTGCCCAAACTCGTATTTTTCTTTGATGCTTTGAGAGTCACTGCCTTACTCTCAGTCTTAGGTTCGGTATGGCGCCGGGAGGGGACCGGCGCATAATGCAGGGAATTGTACTACCTCTTGTGTATAGTAATAGGCAGTGGCGAGAAAACAACTCAGCTGGCGGACTGCGACAACGGGCGGAAGAATGAAGCGCTTCTCGATCGGGGACGAGGCGTTCGCGAGGTGACTCGGATGAAAGTCGGAAAACATGAGGACTCATCATCTATCCCTTGGCAACTACTAGGCGCAGGGGGGTCAAAGTGTTCCACCAATCGAGAGCTTGGGAGGACGGATGGTGGCGCGAAAAGAGGAACAACCGCGTGCCTCATCCGTTCAATCAAAGACTGTGCTCTATGCCGCATCTTCATCGCGACCTGCCACATAACAACAAGCGTTTTATACTCCTAACTCTAAACTGCGTGCATGCATTACTGTGATAGAGATACTGTAGCGTTCAACCTGTACCTGAGGTACTATCGGTGGGAGAAAACGAGGCAAAGCATGATAGGAACAGGCGCGCTCATTTGCGCTTCGCGAGTACCATCGCGATCGCAGCCTTAATCACACCGGCGGCTCGCTCATTCTCCTTGCGCGATAGCCCCGCCATCACCGCGAGTCACATGCTCGGCTGTGCCTCAACCAGCTCCTGCCCGCGCAGCCTGCGTGCCCGTGTCGCCCACGATATCCTGTAACAGGCACTCACCCACGATGTCGAACGACGGCGGCTCACGCGGCGCAGGAGTTGCAGGATTCGAAGGCTTCGCAGACACAGATGCGGTAGGTGCGGAAGAACGCAGGTGGATGTGGATGATCGGCGAGGCGGCATGCGAGGGGATCGCGATCGTGATGGCTTCGACCTGGTCAAGAACGGCCCGGATCATGCGCACGTTCTCCTGCAGCGTACTATTAGCGTACTCATGATCGACGGCGTGTTCCGCAAGATGTTGATCCCCTCCAAAGCAGGAGACCGTCAGGAGCGCCGGGGCGGCTGCGGAGAAGATGAAGGATGTGTCGTTGATGCACTGGTGATCCGCAACAATATGTGAGCCAGCGCAGAAACCCGCCCCATGAGTTGAGCCGTTGGCGACCGGTCCGACGATCATGTCAATTCGCGTGGCCTGTGCGGTTGAGGTGAACCAACAAATGACAAAGAGAGATACATACGGGGATATTATACAGTTCTGTAAGACCACGTCCGGTTCGTCCCACTGTGCCAAAGGAGACGCTCTCATCGAGGATGAGACGATACTTGTACTTGTGCTTCAGCTCGATCTATTCATGAGGTCAGAATACGACCGCACCGTCTCCGAGCACGCACAACGTGTTTTGGTAGATCGACCATGGCGCCATCCTCCTCAAAGATTCCCTCGGTGATAATGAATCGTCTTGTGAGAGGTCCGCGACCTTCTTTTTCGACAGTCAGGAGCATGTTACGGTCTTCAAGGCTTTTGAGGTCATTGTAATCGAACCAGCGAATCGTAGAATGCGAAATTTGCAAGCCCTTCCAAGTGCCCTTCTGAATAGTAAAAATGGTGTCGCCGCGCTCTGCGAACGCAGAGATCACGCAAGGTATTCTGAGAGTAGAGAATCGAGGCCCCCGTACAGAGGAAGTCCGCTATGTCGCGCGTCCATGTGAACATCTGCAAACCGATCGTTATCACGGCAAAGAACACAAGAGACGTCACACTCCCGGGCCGGACTGCATCCACCTCCTCTTTAGTACTCACAGCGACTCGGAGTTCTCGTGTGCTTGAAGGTTGTCCGCCCTAGTCTCGATCGACTCGCGAGACATGCTCACATTGAACAACCAAATTAAACACAAGGCTGTCTGGCAATAGTAGTATTACTATGATGATCATAGTAGTAGTATGGTGGTAGTGACGCTAGTTATATGTTTTATCATCGTCATGCATTACGTCTACGCACTAGCACACTCGTACCCACTCTGCGTCTGCGTAGCACGCTCCCTTGCAAGTTCTTCGTATACATGATGATTTGCTGTTATGGTCTGGGGTTAGGGTTGGTTTCTGCTCAGCACATCAACCTACGGAAACGCGTATCGCCACCCGACCGTCCTTCTATTGGCATCCATGGCACCACGCACCGCGCGCCCTACTCCTCACAGTGGTTGGTCCCGTCACCCTCGGCACCTTCTATCATAGGCGCCTTCTTTCGAAATTGGGGCACTGGACTACCGAGACCCGTACAGTTCGCGTGTGGTCTCGCTCGCCGCGCGTCTGCACGAGGAAGAGACGAGATACTGCAACGTTGAAAGCACGCGAAGGGCTTATCAAGAAGCATGGCCCGAGTAAAGAGGAGGTTGAGTCGTGAGTACAAATCAGCACTCGTTTTCATTTTGGACTATTCTTGTTCGAACCCTCCCCTCCCTTTGAGGGGAGTTCTGGTGCTGGGTGCTTGTTCATACGACGCACCCTCCTGCCACGAACTTGTTTGGCTGACAACATTCGATTTGGAGTCTAGGTACTCTACCACGGGGAGCTACAGTACACGATATGTAAGGTCGCCGCCTAACCCACTGTTCTGGTGATGATGTAACATTTCCGTGCAGGGGACTTCTTCATCCTGTCCTTCCAGGCCCGCACCATATCGAGCGAGTCGGCGTGTTCGGCGACTGCGGCAAGGGAGTATGCGGTATGGGGTGCATTGCGAAGCAAGAAAAATGTGTCTTCTACTCGTTCGGTGCGTCTAACCTCACCTCATCTTTGTGGCCGGAAAGGAGGCTGATGGTAGGTTGCGCGCGCAGGCATCAACGGCGAGTCATTATTCGAGGCTGCGCTGTTGGAGCGTGCCCAGGGCTGTGAAGTGTGGTGGTACGACTTCACCGTGGACAGCGTGCGTTTTTTCTGAAGTTCGACCAATATCCAGAGCTGACATGCGCACAGTTTGGCCCCGAGACCGAAAAATACCTAACCTGAAGGACGTGCGCATTTCTTCTCGTGGGCCGTAGCGCTCATGGCCCCGAGGATTCGCCGAAATATATACCCTTCATGCTCTCATGAAGCTAAACGGTGGGGCCTGCCTCTCCCATTCCCTCGTCGCGTCTCAGATCTAATCTCGTGCGGGAATCTAGGCCACACATTCGTCGATGTGCCCAAGAACGATGTTGAGGGGCGCCGAGTTTGACACGCTGACCGCATTCCTGGCGACGCATAAGCCGCTGAGCCCATTTTCGAGCATGGCGCTCCCAATCGGGCACTGCAGATCGAGCTGCACGCGTGGGACGATTATGGAAATTTTGACTTGTTCCACGACTGGTGGGCTGCGCTCGAGGCGGCCGGCCTGAGGCCGGTCTGGACCGAATCGAACTTGGTGTATGTGAACTACAACGTACGGACCCTTTCTTCGCTTTGGGAAACGTAACTGATCCACTGGTTGCAGTACTCGTTTATGAATATCCGCGGGAATCATTCGCTCGTTTACGAGGCAGCAGACGGAGCAGACGCGGACTAGTTGAGGTTGGTAGGACATGGACGTTCATACTGACGACCGGCTGGCCTTTTATATAATGGATGGGATACCCAGAGTGACACTCGCTTGATTGGTTCGAGAAATGTGGCGTGGAGCCGGGGTAGTGCCGAGGTCGCAGTCTTCAATTCTTGTGTTTGACACATCACTCATTCTCAATAATAAAAACATCACTCTCTTTTCCATTCTACCATCTTCTGCCCTACGACGACCACGTCTTTACTATGCCACCCCGTCCGAGTCCGACCGTCCTTACTATCCGAGTCGTGATATAGATCACTGTCGCTGTCATTCTTCGAATTCTCCGGCCATATTCGGCGACCTTAATGGCTACTCGTCACACTACCGCGACACCTTTGGACCCGGTCGCTCTCTCCGTACTTGGCTGGCACATGGGGAGGCCCTCTATGCGGTGGCCATACAAGAGCGGCTAGAGCTCATCAAAGTGACCCAGAGATGATGCTGTCGACCCGTGAGTTGCGTACTACTGTACCTTCCCACAGCTTGCACACTCCGTCCAATCACCATTAGGTATCCGACACATGGTGAGTTCTATACAACCTTGATATGTGCGTCGTCCCTTCGTCCCCGTATCCGACCTGCTGAGGTCGGAACGTCATCGCGATAGGGAACTTTTCATCCCGGCGTTCCAGTGCCCCCGTTCCATGCAGCGCATCGGTACATTGGGCGACGGAGGGAAATGGTCTGTTCTTTCCGTATGTTTTCATTTTGTTCTTCTTCCCTTCGTTTCGCCGATTCCGCGGAGTGAACTTACTTGGGTCCTTCTCTTCTCTTCATGCCATAGGTATCGACTACGAGTCTCCATTCGAATCGACAATGCTGAAGCGCGCACCGGAATCTGGGGATAGGACTATGGTGTCAACAGCGTTCGTCCTACTGACTTCCACCTGCTCAACTGGACATTGCTGACACGCCGGTTCCTGTGACCAGCGGGGACCCGAGATCACTGGTGATCCGGAACTGACCGGGCTCATTTCAAGCCCTTCGCACTCGGCGGGACGGACGACGACGACGACCCCCCCAAGTACTGGATGTTCGACTCGTTCATGGGTCTCAATAGTGTGTGTGTGCGCGCGCGATCTCCGAAAAGCGCTAATGACAAGGAATCTCAGGAGACACGTTCGTCGAAATCCTCAAGATCGACGTCAATGGTGGAGAATTCGACGTACCCACGGCGTTCCTCAGCGCACGCGCCGCCGAGGGTAACGCGCGTCCCGTCGGCCAGCTCCAGCTCGAGATCCACGCGCGCGAAGGTCGCGAGAACTTTGAGTACTTTGCGCGCTGGTGGGCGGCGAGCCTCAGGCCGTTCTGGACGGAGCCGAACCTGGTGTACATTACCAACATTGTGCCCAGTGTGCGGCCAGAACTGTCAGAGGTGTGTTCCTTCATTTCTTGGCTTGAGACTTGTCGTTAACAGATCCGTTTTCCTTATTGCAGTACCCGTTTATTAACATTCGTGGCAACCACGCACTAGGAAAGGAGGCATTAAATTGAGTTGGACCGAGATGCCTTGTGCGCCACTAACTAACTTTCTGTTCACGTTTGGTAGGACCGTCGCAAGTCGGGGCCTTGTGACATTTACGCGATCACGGTTTTGCTTGAAGAAGAGCCTGTCCCCACATATCGTAAAATCCCAGAACTTTTTATTATATTCGTTAATAAATGTTGTCACTGGACGGAGTGACCAATAGGACTGACGTGGAACCTTTTGAAAATTATACATGACTTCGCTATCAATGTCGCAACGGCGCAGAGTTAGGGCGATCTGGCACACCAGACGTTGTCAGAAACGACTGGGGAGCCAGGTGCGCATAGGGCGTCTTAAATACATCCTAAGGACTGTAGTAAAGACTGTACTACTAGTAAGTACATATGCGGAAACCCGCAGTCCGTTAGAAACGAGCGTGAATAACGTCTCAACTAAAGATCGAGGAGATTGTCCCTGATCACAGCTACTAAGGATCGTGTTGCGAGACTACGCTCGCATCCCATCTCTACTCATGCACTCATGTCCGACGCCGAGGCAACTCGCGCGCGGACGCATACTCTCGTTTCAACAATCAAAAGCACCTCCATCGCCAACTTTGCTGGCCGATGTGTGGTGCAATTAAAAGCGTCGAATGTGGACCATCTGACGTGAATTACCTCCCCTATGGTCGAAGATCTATGTTTATTCAATTAGTCGTGACATGAGCATGTAAGGCCGCGACTGCGCTGCCTGGAACACAAATTCATCCTCAACACTACTCATGGGCCCTTGTCTGACCGCCGGTGAGAATGTCTCCGTAGTAGAGGGCAGATGGTTCGGCAGAACTTGTGTTTGTTTAAGTATACGTATGAGGTGTTGCACCCCTCCGTACTACATACGATGACTAGTACATACGATGACACCAACCCCGTTTGGTTATTACCATCAACTGGGAGGCATCGCGTGCTTCAAAATTACCTGCCATAGTCTCGGCCAATTAGTTATCGACTCCGCTATCAATGCAATATGAATGCATTCACATCTAACGAGTCAGAATCGCCAGTACCAACACAAGATTGTTCGTCAATAGTAGTGACTACTAGTAACCCAATCCGTACAATTACACTTCAAACGCTATAAGAAAAAACAGATTAATGTAGCGGTTCTATCTCCTCGGGGTCAATACAACTCGTCCAGCTACGTCCGTGCGCGAAATTAGATAGATCCAAGCGGGTTTCGTGTTCGCCAGCGACCCAGATATTACGAGGCCGATGAAGATTTGCCCTATGCGCTCGAGGAATCCACATAAAGAGTTCGCCCTTATCGCCACGGATCCATCCGTCGTCGTCTATCACAGACTGGTCCGTAAAGTCGACCTGTGTTGTGGTTATCAGGCTTTGTGTCATAAAGTCCAACACATGGATTGACTTATCTCCCGATGAGACGATCCGCTGGCTATCTGGCGAGAATCCAAGAGACGTGACCGAATCCGTGTGCCCAGAAAGTGGGCCTGCCTCCGCGTCTCCCGTCGTGGCGTTCAAGTTCCACACACGAATTGTTCTATCGTGCGAACCTGAGACGATCCGCTGGCCATCTGGTGAGAATCCCACAGACGTGACCGAATTCGTGTGCCCAGAAAATGGGCCTGCCTCCGTGTCTCCTGTCGTGGCGTTCCACACACGAATGGTTCCATCCCAGGAGCCTGAGACTATCCGTTGGCCATCCGGTGAGAATCCCACAGACCAGACCCAATTCGTATGCCCAGAAAATGGGCCTGCCTCCATGTCTCCCGTCGTGGCGTTCCACACACGAATTGTTTGATCGCGCGAGCCTGAGACGATCCGCTGGCCATCCGGCGAGAATCCCACAGATGTGACAAAATCTGTGTGCCCAGAAAATGGGCCTGCTCCCGTCGTGGCGTTCAAGTTCCACACACGAATTGTTTTATCGGAAGAGCCTGAGACGATCCGCTGGCCATCTGGTGAGAATCCCACAGACGTGACAAAATCCGTGTGCCCAGAAAATGGGCCTGCCTCCGTGTCTCCCGTCGTGGCGTTCCACACACGAATTGTTCGATCGTCCGAGCCTGAGACGATCCGCTGGCCATCTGGCGAGAATTCCACAGATGTGACTGAATGCGTGTGCCCGGAAAGTGGACCTGCCTCCGTGTCTCCCGTCGTGGCGTTCCACACACGAATTGTTCGATCGTCCGAGCCTGAGACGATCCGCTGGCCATCTGGAGAGAATCCCACAGACGTGACCGAGTGCGTGTGCCCAGAAAATGGGCCTGCCTCCGTGTCTCCCGTCGTGACGTTCCACACCCGAATTGTTCGATCGGAAGAGCCCGAGACGATCCGCTGGCCATCTGGCGAAAATTCCACAGACGTGACCGAATCTGTGTGCCCGGATACTTGGCCTGCCTCTGTGTCTCCCATCGTGGCGTTCCACACCCGAATCGTTCGATCGTCCGAACCTGAGACGATCCGCTGGCCATCTGGCGAGAATCCCACAGACGTGACCGAATCCGTATGCCCAGAAAATGGGCCTGCCTCCATGTCTCCCGTCGTGGCGTTCCACACACGGATTGTTTTATCGGTAGAGCCTGAGACGATCCGCTGGCCGTCTGGCGAGAATCCCACAGACCAAACCGAATGCGTGTGCCCAGAAAATGGGCCTGCCTCCGTGTCTCCCGTCGTGGCGTTCCACACACGAATTGTTTGATCCCAAGAGCCTGAGACGATCCGCTGGCCATCTGGCGAGAATCCCACAGACGTGACAAAATCCGTGTGCCCGGATAATGGGCCTGCCTCAGTATCTCCCGTCGTGGCGTTCCACACACGGATTGTTCGATCGTAAGAGCTTGAGACGACCCGCTGGCCATCTGGCGAGAATCCCACAGACCAAACCGAATGCGTGTGCCCAGAAAATGGGCCCGCCTCCGTGTCTCCCGTCGTGGCGTTCCACACACGAATTGTTTTATCGGAAGAGCCTGAGACGATCCGCTGGCCATCTGGCGAGAATCCCACGGACCAAACCGAGTGCGTGTGCCCAGAAAATGGGCCTGCCTCCGTGTCTCCCGTCGTGACGTTCCACACCTGAATTGTTCGATCGGAAGAGCCCGAGACGATCCGCTGGCCATCTGGCGAGAATCTCACAGACGTGACCGAATCTGTGTGCCCAGAAAATGGGCCTGCCTCGGTGTCTCCTGTCGTGGCGTTCCACACACGAATTGTTCCATCGGAAGAGCCTGAGACAATCCGTCGGCCATCCGGCGAGAGTGCAATGCAATTGACCCGACTTCCAGCATTTGAAATTACCATCTCCGATGATGGCCAATCAGCCAATCGCCCACGTTCCACCCTCAGAGTACGACGGAATGAACTCGAATAATGCGTAGAAATAAGGGAATTTCTCGGCGCAAATGGTAGGGCAGAAACATAGACATGTGGCGCACTCTTTGCCATCGCCATCCCGAAATACCGCACAAACACAGACGCATCGTTCATGAAAGACGAAAATCTCTTTAGCTCTGCTCCAGGAACCTGCCGCCATCAGAGCCATTAGTTCTTCGCACGCTTCATTGAATTAACACTTATACTCACACCGTGACCGGAGGCTAACCATACCCTTAGAGACGAAAGTGCTGCTGAAGCAAGACCCACATCACCCATCAAGCTAAGCGCCTCCAGCCAATGCAGAAATCTCGTCTCGAAGAAACCTTGGAGTTTGCCAAAGAGATCGGTTTCGAAATCGAGACGTTCCAAATGATCGTCCCAAAAACGACAAGCATACGATAGGGCAGGTGGCAGGTATTTGACGATCCGTGACCCAACGTCTTCGACATCTTTATTGGCAACGTATGACGATTCTAGATTGCAGATGTTGAATTTCAGATCATCGAGCACTAGACCGAGACAAGAATGGGCCAACTGGCGGTGCGAGACGCGGAGATCAACATAAAAATCGCCGCTTTTCTCTTTATTCGTCACAAAATCGCGGAATGATGTATGAAGGGGAATGATCGGAAGCGTATCATCAGACGAAGTGACATTACTCAGCAATGAACCGAGCTGACTGAGCGTTTCAACAACCGAATTCGGAGCGTTGTCGTCGTCGGTGGCGTGCCGTAGCAGTGTGGTCAGGGAGCGGATGGAGAGGGGCTCGAAAGCGGCAAGGAGCTGTCCCACCAGAAAGCGAAATACCGCCTCTTCGTTCTTGAAGTATGTTTCAAGGACCCCTTTGTATAGATCGTTCAGCGGATCTTGACCGTGGTGATCAGCAGCCAATTTCAAGAGACGCTTGATTCGCTCTCTCTTCCTACCAACCGATTTGGGTTCTTGGATGTATCCACAGGCAACCGCCGCCCACTGAAACAGTCCCTCTGCCCTTCTTGCCAGCGCGGAGCCATACTGTTCGAAATCAGCTGGATAAAGCTTCTCCTGAAAGAAGGCGGAAATATCGGAATGTGTTGTAGACCCCAGCGCGTCGTCGTTCATGTGTTTGATGACGACGGATTCCGCTCCAAGGAAAGCAGGCCCAATGTCACCCTCTAGCCGGGAGGTGATGAGTACACGAAAGTTCGGTGGCAGTTCGGAGAGGTGATTGGCGAGAAATCTGTGTAACCCGCCTTTGCCAGTTGTATCCCCACTCTCGTCCAAAGCATCGATTACGACGATAATCGTACCGACGATGTGCAGGTCCTTAAGTGGCTCCTGGATAAGGCGTCGAAAGAGCGTGCCATAGTCCCGTGTGTCCAGTCGAAGCAACGTATTGTCCTTTACGACCTTTCCAAGAGCGGTTTTGAACAACGGATAGCGGTCGGCGAGATTACGAGCAAGATTCGTAAACAGATGGTAGGCCTCGGTCTTGGATTGCTCCTTCCGTACAAAGATATAGGATGACGTAAGACGACCCATTTCATTGAAGCGACGCGCGATCTCATGTGCGATAGACGACTTTCCCGTGCCCGCCTGCCCGAATAGAACGAGACTACGCTCGGAAGTAGGGTTGTTCACCCAATCAACAATGAGGTCGAGAAATGCCGTGCGTGTTCCCGGAAGACAGCCCTTGTCCGGGGAGAAGCGCGAGCCTGTCCTATATGGGATTTGTTCGATTTTTGCATCTAGCGCTGGGACGATCATCAGTTTGATGACTCCCGGGCGTCCGCGACTACGTACCAGCATCTGAAACTTGGCTCGACACCCACTCAAGCTGAGTAGATATCTTTCCCACATCGTTTAGAATTTGGAACGCAGTTATCTTCGTAGCGATGACGGCTTGATCCAAAAAAGCCTTCTTATTCTCGACAAACGCGGTGGACAACTGCTGAACTTTTTCTTCCACTCCGCCGGCCATGCTCTTCGCCATTCGCATCACTGAAATTGTACGTTCGAATTGGCCAACAAGTAGATGGGTGAAAACGTACGGAATTGCGAGTCCCCTATATATGATTGAATAAAGTTACTGCAAATAGAAACGTCCTGCAACATCCGCGTAAGTATTTCGGCCTCCTTTGACTCGGGCCTAATGGATATCAAAGTGTCTTCGTGGCTTGCGAAATCAAACGCATCGTGCATGGTCTTAACTAGCTTTCGGACATCGTTGTCGCGTTGATACTGTTTTGAGAGTTCTTGGCATTCAGATAAACATAGCGTAAGTGTGTCTTCCAATAATAACATAAATAGACGTACCTCGGGGATCACCGAAAGTACTTTGTACGCCATCTGCGCAATTGGATGGAGCTGAGAGCGCGAGTTGGCTCAGTCGGAGATAGGTAGAACGAATACCGCACGCACCTCTGCAACTGGGCTTAGCTTATCCATGACCCACTTGATCTTCCCGACGACCCCTTCCCATGTATTCGATCGGTCGATCGACTTCTCGACCTCATCAGCGCGATCGAGATCAGTCCGAGCCTCGACAAGGGACGTCTCTAGGACCTGTGGGATAGGAGTGCCAATCTGGACGGTAAGGTGATCCGGCGGAGGTAAAGGATGCTCGGGAGCGGTAAATTGATCAGGTCCCCTGGAATCTGAGGCCATAGTGGGTTGAGGGATATCTTCGGCGGGAGTGTCGTTTCCTTCGGTCGGTATTGTTTGGGGGTCGCTCGGAGGGGCCCCGTTCATCGACACGGTGATCGTTAAGTCGAGCGTCACCAGCGGCGTCGATTCAGCTTGTCCATCACCATGGCTGAGGGTAACGGAAATGTCTAGATGCTTACTTAGTCGTACAAACGAGAATCCTATAATGAATAGACGAACTACTCTCGACGGGTATCACCACCTCGTGCGTTCCGATGAGGATGTCATTTATTCTCAACCGCTTTGCATAAAGGCGAATAAGAAGACGTGAAGACGGCTGTACGAAGCTGATGGAGACCTTCAGCCGAAAAATGCGACTGGAAAGGAGAAAGTCCTACAAAGCGTCGAGCCTCTGATCCCACACCGCCATCTGCCCGTCTGTCTGAACGTTTTTTGTCTTAGTTTTCTTCTTAGCCTTCTTTGTTGTCGCCCCATAGGTTACAGTGACGAAGTACTCCGTCTTCACGCCGAGGATACTCCCGAATTGGGGAACGTTGTGTGCTCGGATGACTAACAAATGGATTAAATGCTTATCAAGGCTTGAACGATAACTACACACCAGTCACCTCTACACGTTCTGTACCTTCTGGCTGGAATCGACTTCTCTGAGACCAGGCGACTATAGAGCTGTTTATAGACGGTTTTGACCGGACATCGCTTCACAGCAGAAGGAATTGACTTACCTTATTCTAGAGGGTCGAGATGACGTGGAACCCGCCGGGCTGGAATCGAGCCTGAGGGTCATGATGAGATCAGGAAAGCTACTGATCGAGGACGATCTACTCACGAATTTGAGATTATTCGTCTGTGTTCCATATCTTGGAAGGGCCAGAACAGACGGATGTTAGCTTGGATGTTGGGATCGAGGATCGAGGGTTCGTGCTTGAGCTTGAGCGTCGACTACGCTACGCATGAATTCCATATTGGGAAATGCCTTGTTTGACAACCTAGAACGCGTCAATGTCACCTACCCAAGATGTCGCAAACTCGTCCCATCCCTTCCTTTCTTCACCTGAATTGTTGGCACATTTTCTCTTCCTGAACAACCAAGTTTTGATGTCAAAGTCCATGACGTCGGCGAATGAGGCAGCACTCTTCACCGCATGTCCCACCACTGGAACGCCGCCTTCGACCTCTCCAGCCGAGAGGCGATTCCATGTGACTTATCATGGAACATGGTCCTACTTATTTCTTCCTGGATCGTGCCTTCGTTGTACGGTACGTGTCACATCACACGCTTTTCGCCAGCCATACAAGGTAACGAGGGTCCTGATTGGATCCACCGCCGGCCGTCGTATCGAACAGGGATCAAGTGTGCGCCATTTCCGAGTCCTTCCACTTTGTTCCGCTTGTTAACATCTACGTCGTGGAAATCGTAGCATCTGCGTTTGCGTGTTACTCACTCACTCACGTACTCTACATGAACGTTGAAGGGGCTAAATTTGTGAGTCGGTCCCCTTCACTGTCCACGGGGAATCGGGGATGTCAGCATCTCACGAGGTGCAGTGTGTCTTCGGTCCAATTTCATCTTACTACGTGACACGCCATCCTCGTCGCCCAGTTAATCCGAGCATTCATAGGCACGGCAGGAAGTCTCGACGGGCCTTCGTCTTATCTACTTGGTTGATCGATGCTAGAATATGTGGCCCAAGAGGTCTTATATATCACGTATGTGCGTTTTTGACAGAATTCGATATCCATACCAGGGATGACAAACGGCTTTTTACTGTAATCACCACCAGTCTCATCGGGGACGCTTTCTTGGTGTGTCTCTCCTCGCCTCTCCTCGCATGTGGCCAACTCGATGCATACCAGGATCTGACGCTTGCGGATGATTTGAGGCTGCAATTTTTGCGTCCCATTCGGCCCTTCGGCGGATAGTCGTCACAAGGACACGCTAAATACAATTTTGTTTTTATTCCTCAGATTGTTTTCAGCGTTCTGTCCAAAGGTAAGACGATCGAGCGCAATGTACTGTTAGTTGAGCTCACGACTGGATTGGTGCTATCTAGTCACGGGTTATACCCCTTGTCGACCTTGCGCGTCTCTCCCCAACTGACACCGTCTTCCTCTCGAGCATCTATGACTGGCTGATCGTGACGTTAGTCCTCGATAGCAATGCCACCCGGGCGATGATGTTGATAGGTTCCCGGTTCTAGAAGTTCATACAGGGGATATCCAAGGCCTCTAAGCGCCGTGTCTCTGCGCCCTCTCGATTGACGTATAGTCCAGCGTGTTCTACAGCGTCACGACCACCTTCCTGCTCTGATTTTCGTCGATGTCTAGTACTCTTGTGCGATATTTGCCGCCGGACCCGGCCCGAACATCGTGCGTCCTACTTCCTTCTCATAACGAGGTGATCCGGATGAATAACCCAAAGGCGCAACAGAAGGAGGCTTTATTCAAGCGGAATCTCGAGCGGTACTGTATCGCCCTATTTCTCCTTGTTCGGTGCGTCTAGTCTCACCTCATCCAGTCGGCGAGGAGGCTGATGGTAGGTTGCGCGTGCAGGCATCAACAGCGAGTCATCATTTGAAGCTGCGCTGCTGGAGCGTGTCCAGGGCTGCGATGTGGGGGTACGACTTCACCATGGACAGCGTGCGTTTTCTCTGAAGTTCGACCAATATGTCCTGAGCTGACATGTACACAGTTTAGCCCTGAGATCGAAAAAACACCTAGCCTGAAGAAACGTGCGCATCGTGGGCGCTCTGCGGTCGTAACGTTCATGGCCCCGAGGATTCGCCGAAATACTATACCCCAGAACGGCCTCAGGACGGCCGCCTCGAGCGCAGCTCACCAGTCGTGGAACAAGTCAATTTTGCCATAGTCGTCCCACGCATACAGCTCGATCTGCAGCTGCCCGATTGGGAGCTTCGTGGCTCGAGACCGGGCTCAGCAGCGTATGCGTCGCCACGAATGCGGTCAGTGTGTCAAACTTAGCACCCTCAACATCGCTCGTGAGCACATCGATGAATGTGTGGCCTAGATTCCCGCAAAATCGTGAGACATGACGAGGGAATGGGAGAGGCAAGCCCACCGTTTAGCTTCATGGGAACATCAAGCTTCAAGGACCGAATCGAGCTCGGTGTACGTGAACTATAACGCAGGAGGGAAACCAAGACTTGCCGAGGTGCTTATCCTTTCTTCGCTTTGGGAAACGTAACTGATCTACTGATTGTAGTACTCGTTGCTGAATATCCGCGGGAATCATTCACTCGTTTACGAGGCAGCAGACCGAGCAGACGCGTACTACTTGAGGTTGGTTGGAATGGATGCCCATTATTGACGACCGGCTGGCCTTATATATAATGGATGGGATACCCAGAGTGACGCTCGCTTGATTGTTGTGAGAACATTACATCGAGGCGTCAGAAATGTGGCGTGGAGTCGAGGTCGCAGTCTTCAGTCTTCTACAGTAGTCGCTTCAATTTTTGTGTTTGACATTCTCAATAATAAAAACCTCACTCTCTTTTCCTTTCTATCGTCTTCTGCCCTACGAGCACCTCCAGCCATATTCGGCAAGCTTATGGCTACTCGTCATACAACCGCGACACCTTTGGACCCGGTTGCTCTCTCCCAGTGTTGTCATGACGCGGGTCTGACCCAGTCAGACCCCCGGGTCGGGTAGTTTGACTCCGACCCGTTAGTCAGATTATGTGATACTTTTCTATATTCGGAAAATCCTGTGTGTCGAAGATTCATTACTCACGTGTGTTTTCCCACACGCCACTTTCCTTTTTTTATCACAACTTCGGGCTGGGCGGGCCATTGCTCCGTCGGCACAAGCCGTAATGACTAAGCAGAATATGCGATTCCAAAAATGGTCTGACCCTCAGTCAGACCTTTGACCGGGGTCAACTGACCCGGATTGACCCGGCTGACTATGACCCATTTGACCCCGAGTCAGGCTGACTTGTATAACACTGACTCTCTCCGCACTAGGATGGCAGATGAGGGGGCCCTCTATGTGGTGACCATACAACAACGGCTGGAGCTCATCAAAGTGACCCAGAGATGATGCTGTCGACCCGTGAGTTGCGTACTACTGTACCTTCCCACAGCTTGCACATGCATGCCAGTGCATGTGCGCGGAACTCTGTTCAATCCCCATTAGGTATCCAACACGTGGTGACTCTGGTGAGTTCTATCACGGCAGGCAGGAGCGGGTAAGCAGAGTCTGCTTATAGTCAACCAAGGGATTGACTAATGTCCAATATATTGAGCACTAAGTCGACTTGATTGTTATTGCGAATTATATTAAGACAATAGAATAATTTGTAGACCCCTCCTTATGTGTCAGATAATTATAAATAAAATTACTCGAACAATTAGATATTAGTCGCTTGATTAAGAGAGCCCTGATTATTTCCAAATCTATTTAAACTTAATTGTTCATGTTGGCTGGTGCCTGACAATTAAGTTTAAATAGATTTGGAAATAATCAGGGCTCTCTTAATCAAGCAACTAATATCTAATTGTTCGAGTAATTTTATTTATAATTATCTGACACATAAGGAGGGGTCTACAAATTATTTTATTGTCTTAATATAATTCGCAATAACAATCAAGTCGACTTAGTGCTCAATATATTGGACATTAGTCGATCCCTTAGTCGACTTCCACCGACCTCCACTTATTGGTTCCTGCCCGCCGTGTATGCAACCGCGTCGCCCATTCGTCCCCCTATCCGACCTGCTGAGGTCGGAACGTCATCCGCGATAGGGAACTTTCCATCCCGGCATTCCAGTGCCCCCGTCACATACAGTGCATCGGTACATTGGGCGACGGAGGGGAATGGGTCTGCTCCTTCGGCCCGTCTTCATTCGTTCTTCCTCTCGCCGATTCCGCGGAGTGGACTGACTTGGGTCCTTCTCTTCTCTTTATGTCATAGTTATCAACTGCGAGTCTCCTGTTGAAGCGCGCACCGGGATCTGGGGATAGGACCATGGTGTCAACAGCGTTCGTCCTACTGGCTTCCACCTGTTCAACTGGACATTACTGACACGCCGGTTCTTAGTGGGGATCCGAGATCACTGGTGATCTCGGAACTGACCGGGCTCATTTCAGGCCCTTCGCGCTCGGCGGGACGAATGACAACGACGACAGCGACGACCCCAAGTACTGAATGTTCGACTTGCTCATGGGTCTCAGTGCGTGCGCGCACGTGATCTCCGAAAGGCGCTAATGATGGGGAATCTCAGGACACACGTTCATCGAAATCCTCAAGATCGACATCGACGGTGGAGAATTCGACGCACTCACGGCGTTCCTCGGCGCACGCGCCGCATGAGGGTAATGCGTGTCCCATCGGCCAGCTCCAGCTCGAGATCCACGGGCGCGAAGGTCGCGAGAACTTTGAGTACTTTGCGCGAGTTTTGCGCGCTGGTGGGCGGCGGGCCTCAGGCCGTTCTGGACGGAGCCGAACCTGGTGTACATCCGAGTCAACATTGTGCCTAGTGCGCGGCCAGAGCTGTCAGAGGTGAGTTCCTTCGTTTCTTGGCTTGAGACTTGTCATTAACAGATCCGTTTTTCTGTTTGCAGTACCCGTTTATTAACATTCGTGGCAACCACACGCTAGTCAACGAGGCATTCAATTGAATTGAACCGAGATGCCTTGTCCGCCACCAACTAACTTACTGTTCACGTTTGGTAGGATCGGGGCTTGCGACATTTACGCAATCACGCTTTTGCTTGAAGAGCCTGTCCCCACATATCGTAAAATCCCAGGAATTTTTGATTTCTTCGTTAATAAATGTTGTCACTGGACGGACTGACGTGGAACCTTTTTGAAAATTGAAGTATACATGACTTCGCTATCAAATGCACCTCCCTCGCCAACTCTCCTGGTCAACGTGTCGTGTAAAGCGTCGAATGTGGACTAAGGTGAATTACCCCTCCTATGAGTCGAAGATCTATGTTTATTAGTCGTGACATGAGCATGTAAGGCCGCGACTGCGCCGCCTGGAACACAAATTCATCCTCAATACTACTCACGGCCCCTTGTCTGACCGCCGGTGAGAATGTCTCGGTAGGAGAGGGCAGATGGTTCGGCAGAACTTGTATTTGTTTAAGCATATGTATGAGGTACCGCACCCCTCCGTACTATATACGACGACACCAACCCCGTATGGTTACCATCAACTGGGAGCCATCGCGTGCTTCAAAATTATCTGCCATAGTCTTGGCCAATTAGCTATCGACGCAATCAATATGAATGCGTTCACATCTAACAAGTCAGAATCGCCAGTACCAACAAAAAATTGTTCGGCAATAGTAGTGACCATTAGTAGCCCAATCCGTACAATTACACTTCAAACGTCGTAAGAAAAAACATATTACTGTATGTTGCAGCGCAGCAGGTTAATGGGATCGGTTACTGGCAAACTAGCACACCAAACGATGTAAACGAATGGGGTGCCAGACGTACATAGCGCGTTCTTAAATACATCGTAAGGAATGTAACTACACGTGAATAAACGTGCGGAAGCCCGCACTCCGTTAGAAACGATTGTGAATGACAACTCAGCTAAGTAGAGCTACCGTGATTGTCCTGATCATTACCAGTGATCGTGTTACGACTTACGAGCCTACACTCGTATCTCAACTCTTCCGATCACGCATGTCCATTGTCCGACGCCGAGACAACTCGCACATGGACGAAGTTCAACACTGTAGTGATTCTATCTCCTTGGGGTCAATACAACTCGTCCAGCTACGTCCGTGTACGAAATTAGAAAGATCTAAGCGGGTTACGTGTTCGCCAGCGACCCAGATATTACGAGGCCGATGAAGATTTGCCCTATGCACTCGTGGAATCCACATTAAAAGTTTGCCCTTATCGCCACGGATCCATCCGTCGTCGTCTATCACAGACTGGTCCGTAAAGTCGACCTGTGTGAGAGCTATCAGGCTTTCTGTCGTAAAGGTTAAACACATGGATTGACTTATCTCCCGATGACATGATCCGCTGATCGTCTGGCAAGAGTCCCACAGACCTGACCGAATGCGTGTGCCCCGAAAATGGGCCTGCCTCAGTGTCTGCCGTCGTGACGTTCCACACACGAATTGTTCGATCGTGCGAGCCTGAGACGATCCGCTGACCATCTGGCGAGAATCCCACAGACGTGACCCTATTTGTGTGCCCAGAAAATGGGCCTGCCTCCGTGTCTCCCGTCGTGGCGTTCCACACACGAATTGTTCGATCCCAAGAGCCTGAGACGATTCGCTGGCCATCTGGTGAGAATTCCACAGACGAAACCGAATCCGTGTGCCCAGAAAATGGGCCTGTCTCCATGTCTCCCGTCGTGGCGTTCCACACACGAATTGTTTGATCGTCCGAGCCTGAGACGATCCGCTGGCCATCTGGTGAGAATCCCACAGACGAAACCAAATCCGTGTGCCCAGAAAATGGGCCTGTCTCCATGTCTCCCGTCGTGGCGTTCCACACACGAATTGTTCGATCGCGAGAGCCTGAGACGATCCGCCGGCCATCTGGTGAGAATCCCACAGACGTGACCCAATGCGTGTGCCCAGAAAATGGGCCTGCCTCCGTATCTCCCGTCGTGGCGTTCCACACACGAATTGTTCCATCGACCGAGCCCGAGACGATCCGCTGGCCATCTGGCGAGAATCCGACGGACATGACTCGGTGCGTGGACCCAAAAAATGGGCCTGCCTCCGTGTCTCCCGTCGTAGCGTTCCACACACGAATTGTTCCATCTAGTGAGCCCGAGACGATCCGCTGGCCATCTGGCGAGAATCCCACGGACATGACCGAACTCGTGTGCCCAGAAAATGGGTCTGCCTCCGTGTCTCCCGTTGTGGCGTTCCACACACGAATTGTTCGATCTTCCGAGCCTGAGACGATCCACTGGCCATCTGGCGAGAATCCCACAGACGTGACCCAATGCGTGTGCCCAGAAAATGGGCCTGCCTCCGTGTCTCTCGCTGAGGCATTCCACACACGAATTGTTTGATCATCCGAGCCTGAGACGATCCGCTGGCCATCTGGTGAGAATCCCACAAACGAAACCGAATCCGTGTGCCCAGAAAATGGGCCTGTCTCCATGTCTCCCGTCGTGGCGTTCCACACACGAATTGTTAGATCCCAAGAGCCTGAGACGATTCGCTGGCCATCTGGCGAGAATCCCACACACGTGACCGGATTCGTGTGCCCAGAAAATGGGCCTGCCTCCGTGTCTCCTGTCGTGGCGTTCCACACACGAATTGTTCCATCGGAAGAACCTGAAACGATCCGTTGGCCATCTGGCGAGAATCCCACACACGTGAACATATCCGTGTTCACAGAAAATGGGCCGGCCTCCGTGTCTCCCGTCGTGGCGTTCCACACATGAATTGTTCCATCGAAAGAGCCTGAAACGATCCGTTGGCCATCTGGCGAGAATCCCACAGACCTGAACAAATTGATGTACCCAGAAAATGGGCCTGTCTCCATGTCTCCCGTCGTGGCATTCCACACACGAATTGTTCCATCGCGAGAGCCTGAGACGATCCGCTGGCCATCTGGTGAGAACTCCACAGACATGACCCAATCCGTGTGCCCAGAAAATGGGCTCGCCTCGGTGTCTCCCGTCGTGGCGTTACACACACGAATTGTCCCACCGGAAGAACCTGAGACGATCCGCTGGCCATCTGGAGAGAATCCCACAGACGTGACCCAATCCGTGTGCCCAGAAAATGGGCCTGCCTCGGTGTCTCCCGTCGTGGCATTCCACACACGAATTGTTCCATCAGAAGTGCCTGAGACGATCCGTTGGCCATCCTGCGAGAGTGCAATGCAATTGACCAAACTTCCAGCAGTTGAAATCACCATCTCCGATGATGGCCAGTCAGACAATCGCCCTTCCACCCTCAGAGTACGACGGAATGAACTCGAATAATGTGTAGAAACAAGGGAATTTCTCGGCGCAAATGGTAGGGCAGAAACATAGACATGAGGCGCACTCTTTGCCATCGTCATCCCGAAATACCGCACAAACACAGACGCGTCGTTGATAAAAGACCTCAATCTCTCAATCTCTGCTTCAGGAACCTGCTGCAATGAGAGCCATTAGCTCTTCGTACGCTTCATCGAATTAACAGTTATACTCACGCCGTGATCGGAGGCTAACCATATCCTTAAAGACGAAAGGGCTGCTGAAGCAAGACCCACATCACCCATCAAGCTAAGTGCCTCCAGCCAATGCAGAAATCGCGCCTCGAAGAAACTTTGGAGTTTGCCAAAGAGATCGGTTTCGAAATCAAGGCATTTCAAATGATCGTCCCAAAAACGGCAAGCATACGACAGCGCAGGTGGCAGGTACTTGACAATCCGCGCCTCAAGGTCTTCGACATCTTTATTGGCAACGTATGACGATTCCAGATTGCAGATGTTGAATTTAAGGTCAACGCGCGCTAGACCGAGACAAGAATGGGCCAGTTGGTGGTGGGCGACGCGGAGATCAACGTAAAAATCGCCGCTTGTCTCTTTATTCGTCACAAAATCGCGGAATGATGTATGAAGGGGAATGATCGGAAGCGTATCATCAGACGAAGTGACGTTACTCAGCAATGAGCCGAGCTGACTGAGCGTTTCAACCACTGAATTCGGAGCGTTGTCTTCGTCGGTGGCGTGCCGTAGCAATGTAGTCAGGGAGCGGATGGAGAGGGGCTCGAAAGCGGCAAGGAGCTGTCCCATCAGAAAGCGAAATAGTCCCTCTTCGTTCTTGAAGTATGCGTCAAGGACCCCTTTGTATAACTCGTTCAGCGGGTCTTGACCGTGGTGATCAGCAGCCAATTTCAAGAGACGCTGGATTCGCTCTCTCTTCCTACCAGCCGACTTGGGTTCTTGGATGTATCCAGCGGCAACCGCCGCCCACTGGAACAGTCCCTCTGCCCTTCTTGCCAGCGCGGAGCCATACTGTTCGAAATCGGCTGAATCGAGCTTCTCCTGAAAGAAGGTGAGAATATCGGAATGTGTTGTAGACCCCAGCGCATCATCGTTCATGTGTTTGATGACGACTGATTTCGCTCCAAGGAACACCGGCGCGATGTCACCCTCTAGCCGTGAGGTGATGAGTACACGAAAGTTCGACGGCAGTTCGGAGAGGTGATTGGCGAGAAATCTGTGTAACCCGTCTTTGCCAGTTGTATCCCCACTCTCGTCCAAAGCGTCGATTACGACGATAATCGTACCGACGATGTGCAGGTCCTTAAGTGGCTCCTGGATAAGGCGTCGAAAGAGCGTGCCATAGTCCCGTGTGTCCAGTCGAAGCAACGTATTGTCCTTTACGACCCTTCCAAGAGCGGTTTTGAACAACGGATAGCGGTCGGCGAGATTGCGAGCAAGATTCGTAAACAGATGGTAGGCCTCGGTCTTGGATTGCTCCTTCCGTATAAAGATATAGGATGACGTAAGACGACCCATTTCGTTGAAGCGACGCGCGATCTCATGTGCGATAGACGACTTTCCCGTGCCCGCCTGCCCGAATAGAACGAGACTACGCTCGGAAGCAGGGTTGTTCACCCAATCAACAATGAGGTCGAGAAATGCCGTGCGTGTTCCCGAAAGACAGCCCTTGTCCGGGGAGAAGCGCGAGCCTGTCCTATATGGGATCTGTTCAATTTTTGCATCTAGCGCTGGGACGATCATCAGTTTGATAACTCCGGGGGTCCGCAACTACATACCAGCATCTGAAACTTGGCTCGACACCCACTCAAGCTGAGTAGATACACCGTCGAACTTGGCCGAGATGTTTCCCACATCGTTTAGAATTTGGAACGCAGTTATCTTCGTAGCGATGACGGCTTGATCCATGAAAGCCTTCTTATTCTCGACAAAGGCGGTGGACAACTGCTGAACTTTGTCTCCCACTCCGCCGTCCATGCTCTTCGCCATCCGCCTCACTGAAATTGTATGTTCGAATTGGCCAACATGTAGAAAGTAGATGAATGAGAACGTACAAAACTGCGAGTCCCCTATATATGATTGAATGAAGTTACTGCAAATAGAAACGTCCTGCAACATCCGCGTAAGTATTTCGGCCTCCTTTGACTCGGGCCTAATGGATATCAAAGTGTCTTCGTGGCTTGCGAAATCAAACGCATCGTGCATGGTCTTGACTAGCTTTCGGACATCGTTGTCGCGTTGATACTGTTTTGAGAGTTCCTGGCATTCAGATAAACATAGCGTAAGTGTGTCTTCCAATAATAACATAAATAGACGTACCTCGGGGATCACCGAAAACATTTTGTACGTCATCTGGGCAATTGGATGGAGCTGAGAGCGCGAGTTGGCTTAGTCGAGGATAGGCAGAACGAATACCGCACGCACCTCTGCAACTGGGCTTAGCTTATCCATGACCCACTTGATCTTCTCGACGACCCCTTCCCATGTATTCGATCGGTCGATCGACTTCTCGAACTCATCAGCGCGATCGAGATCAATCTGAGCCTTCTCGACAAGGGACGTCTCTAGGTCCTGTGGCATAGGAGTGCCAATCTGGACGGGAAGGTGATCCGGCGGAGGTAAAGGATGCTGAGGAGCGGTGGATTGATCAGGTCCCCTAGAGTTTGTGCGCATAGTGGGTTGACGAACTTCTTCGGCGGAGGTGTCGTCTCCTTCGGTCGGTATTGTTTGGGGGTCGCTCGGAGGGGCCTCGTTCGTCGACACGGTGATCGTTAAGTCGAGCGTCACCGGCGGTGTCGATTCAACTCGTCCATCACCATGGCCGAGGGTAACGGAAATGTCTACAAATGAGATGTTTACTTAGTTGTATGAACGAGGATTCTATAATGAACAGACGAACTACTCTCGACGGGTATCACCACCTCGTGCGTTCCGATGAGGATGTCATTTATTCTCAATCGCTTTGCATAAAGGCGAATAAGAAGACGTGAAGACGGCTGTACGAAGCTGATGGAGACCTTCAGCCGAAAAATGCGACTGGAAAGGAGAAAGTCCTACAAAGCGTCGAGCCTCTGATCCCACACTACCATCTGTCCGTCCATCTGAACGCATTTTGACTTCTTAGTTTTCTTCTTAGTCTTCTTCGTTGTTGCCCCATAGGTTATAGTGATGAAGTACTCCGTCTTCACGCCGAAGATACTCCCGAATTGGGGAACGTTGTGTGCTCGGATGACTAACAAATGGATTAATAGTTATCAAGGCTTGAACGATAAGTACACACCAGTCACCTCTACACGTTCTGGGCCTTCTGGCTGAAATCGGCTTTCCTGAGACCCGGCGACTTGAGTGCTGTTCATAGACGGTTTTGATCGGAAATCGCTTCACAACAGAAGGAAGTGACCTACCTTATTCTTGAGGGTCGAGATGCTGTGGAACCCGCTGGGCTGGAATCGAGGGACATGATCATCAGGAAAGCCACGGATCAAGGACGATCTACTCACGAATTTGGGATAATTTGCCTGTGTTCCATATCTTGGATGGGCGTTTTGTACAGAACAGACGGATATTAGTGTGGATGTTAGGGTCAAGGGTTCGTGCGACGTTCGAGCGCCCAGGTACATGAACCCATATTTGGAATCGGTATGTATGCGCGCCTTGTTGGCACTGGCAGTACCACTCTCATCGTCTTTGCCTACGGCACCCTGCCACTGTATGCGTCCATGCTTGTCGCATATACACATGATGTTACAGGCCCCTCTCACCCTTCTTCTCCTCAGCTAAACTGCTAACATTTGGTCTCTTCTCGAGCAACCAAATTCTGAGGTCAAAGTATATGATCTCAACGAGTAGCGAGGCAATTAGAACCCAGCGGTTTGAGGCCTTGCTTGAGACCTTGAGGGCCTACGCGACATGTTCACACTTAGACCGGTGACCGTCTGTATATGAAGGTAAACCTGCGATATCGATTCTCATATACAGGCTGGTCACGAGCCTACCTAGTTCGCACCTCGTCGAGAATATTCCCATGTTATCATGTGATCAGTACGTGGCATTTTTCTCTTCATACCTGCTGGTCTCACATGCGAGGCACCTCGAGCCCTTGTACCTCTTCCAGCCCCCCTGCTCTCGGGGCGACCATATTTCTGCAAACACTCCCCAACACTCGCATCGTCTTCTCCTACCAGATTTCCGACCAAAGCTAAGGAATTCGCTCAGGACATCGAGACGTCGAAGATCGATTCGTGTCTTCGCAATGAAAATTGTACGCTGGTGCGCCCTCGTTTCTCAATTTCCTTTACCTACGTACTTATCATGGATCCTGGCGCACACATACATACGTGTAGGTTCTGCGGAGATGCCGAATTTATGGGCAATGTCTGGCAACGTCACGATGCCTTTACCAGTGACGGCAACACCGGAGGCATGCCAGCGCATCAGTCCTCACGCTCTTTATCTTCGTGCAAGCGCTTGAACACCTATCGTCCCTCCTTGCATGACATTTCGCCTTCGCGTCACGCGTGGTGTCCGGCAAAAGGGCAGCCGGGGTTAGGGTTTGTGATTTGGATCTGGTCTTCCCGATCTTTCGCGCCTCCGATCCCCTTTTCTATTCCATGTCTCCACTCTTCATGCGTCGGGAGATATCTGAAGTAAGTTACCACTCCTATGGGTCGAGGATCGGCGTTTACTAGGCGTAACATGCGCTGCACCGCCCAGAACATTATCCGTTGACTGGTCTCCCGCAGAGAGGCTGAGGTAGATGGGTAAATGGACCAGGTTAGAACCCGCGTTTCATTATACGTATGAGGCGCCGCATCCCTGCACCCGCGCTACATACGGCACCAAACTTGTTCTTTCACCTTCGACTCAGAGGCGTCGCGTTCTTCAAAATTTGCCTAGTCTCGACAAATTTCCTATCGACTCCTGCTACAAAGACGAATGGGATGAGCGCGAACTTCCAATACGAATTCCACCAGCGCATAGGGCAAGTCCGCGCAATATCTAGGTCGCTGACGAATACAAAACCCGCTCAGATCTTTCCAAATTCGTCCACGGACGTAGTTGGACGAACTGTATTGACTCGTAGGGGACAGAACCGCCACAGCAATATATATTTTTCTTACTAGCACAGGTATACGGATTAGGTCAGAGTTCGTCAAGGCACCACCGTACTACTGCTGGACAGCTTTGTGTCAGTACTGGCGATTGTTGTGACCCGTTAGATGTGAGCGTATCCATATTGCATCAGTATTCAGTAAATGGGGCTGCCCCCGTGTCTCCCGTCGTGGCATTCCACATATGAGTTGTTCGATCTTCCGGGCCTGAGACGATGCGCTAGCCATGACCGGACGGAATCCGTGTGAACAGAAAATTGGCCTGTCTCCGTGTCTCCTGTCGTGGTGTTTATCGGACGAATTGTTCGATCAAAACGGTCCGAGACGATCCGCTTGCCATCTGGCGAGAATGCCAGACGTGACCCAACTCGAGTGTCTAGCCTGTCCATTCCCATCACTGAGAACAACAGAAATGTTCACGTGTAAGATTTTCAGTTAGCCGTATGAACAAAAATTCTACGATGATTTAGACGAACCACTCTCGAATTCGGCGTTCCGCTAAGGATGTCACTTTTTCTCGACCGCTTCGCATAAAGACGCAGAATACGTTGTGAAGACGGCTGTAGGAAACTGATGGAAACTTCAGCCGAAAAAATGTGATTGAAAAGAAGAAAATCCTACAAAGCGTCAATATGAACGCTTTTCGTCCTCTTCTTAGTTTGCTTCTTTGTCTCCTTCATTGTCGCCCCACAGGCTATCGTGACGAAGGACGCCCTATTCCAGCCGAAGGTAGTCTTGATATGGGGGACATTGCGCGCAAGAATGACTTACAAGAGTCGAAAGTTGAGTAGGGTGACTTCATGAGAGGTCCTCAAGTCCTTTGTGAAGTCGTCCTCAAGATTTATCAGAGCTTGCACGAGTTTTGGATTTAAGTACATACCAACTACCTCTACACGCATTTGCTGGGATATACTTCCCTTAGATCCGACGAGTTGAGTGACGTCCATAGACGGTTTTTGACCGAACCACAATTGACCCCCCTGATATCAGAGGATCGAGGTGCCGTGGGACCCGGGCTGGAATCGAGGGTCAATATCAGGAAGGTTACAGGTGAAGAGTGATCTACTCACGAATTGGAGATGATTTGCCTGTGCTCTCTTTCTTGGAAGAGTCCTTCGTACGCAGAATAGATGGACGTTTGGGGTTAAGGGTGCGTGCGCGCCCGCCGAGGTGACCAGATTGGGAATAGCATGTGCTGTATGCCAAATTGACAATCTTGCCACTCCGCCAGCGGTCAGATCGATTGGAGTCGGATCATCTTTGCGTAGCTGTCGTCCCAGCTCACCAGGTTCCTCCCCTATGGTGGCTGAAACAGATTGCTCGCGCTTGAGACAAAATGGACTCGGAAAGAAAATGTCAAAGCGAGAGAGTATGCAAACTTCACGGAAATAGGGGAACAGTTGTCCGGGTCTTCAGAACGGCCGCGAGCATCATGATGTACGGCGAAAGTACTTGTGTCAGGCGCGGCCCGCGCGGACTCGGGTATGCGTCCCGGTTCGGGTCGGTCGGGTTGAGGGTGCCGAATTGCAACCTAAATTGTCACTTCTTTCTCGTCGTGTACATACAGTAAAGGCTGTGCTGGACAGACTCGTCACTTGGGACAGACTCTAGTCCGATGTCATGCATGAACAAGTTCATGAACTCAAGATTTCCACATGCAACATGAACGGATGACCCTAGGAACCACTAGCAGTGGAAAATCGTAAGCCCTGAAGTGCTCCCGTGCGCCGTACGCTCCAAGGTACGCTCCTGATGGACTTGAGACAGCTGATGGAGTCATTCGTTTTGGCTATCCGTCATCACTGGCACCTTCCAATTATTGTTCCAGTTTGTGCAGGCGCCATGACCTGGCCCATGACAGAGGTTTTTATCAACGATGCTGGGAGTTGGGCAATCGACCCATTCCATCGGCCACCTTTTCTTCCCTTCCATTGCCATCTTTCCATCTACCGTAGCACCAACCATGCCTGCATTAATCCCTGTGGATGACGTTCATGGAGCGTTGCTCATCGCCACGGTCCTCTCGTCTATGTACGTTGAACTGTCTGTTCACTGTCTGTAATACATTGTCGCAGGTCCTGATCGACCCCGATCGGCCATCTAGTATCTATGGTGTTACCTGGTCGCAAGTCTATTCCTACTACAACAGTCACTGCTCAAGGGATCGGTGGCCTCTGAGGTCCTTTGTAAGGGTCCCCATACGTGTACCATGCTCGGGATCTCACTAAAGCCTCTGCAGGTCGCTTTTTTGATGTACGCATTCTCAAAACTTGAAGCTTCGTTATCAGACGCGTGATCGTGACACCATCTTCGACTAGGCTCGTTGACACGGCCAACCTAGTTTTCCTTATTTATGCGACATATCAGCTTGTGATCACAAATTTTGGGGATTATGAATTCACCAATTTCACACAATGGTATGCCGCCCCAGAAGTACAACTGTTCTGGTTGAGGTTCTCATGGGGTTTCTAGGAGTCAAGCCGTGCGTCTTCCGTGACAGAATCCATC